>JAPYMA010000648.1:0-211534 GCA_035041965.1 Anisakis pegreffii | reverse complement strand
GCGATGTTCCATACTTACAATGCTTTAGACACGCACGTGTACACCTACGCACGCTCGCATCTGAAGCATGACAGTCGGGATTCATGAACCCTCTGCATCTCTACTTTCTCGTATATTCCCATGCTATTTTCCTTCTCACTAGTCTTCGCAATGCTATTCCGACAATTCTCAACCAGTTGACGAGAGCAGACACCCCACCTGCTAATCGATTTTTACCCCATCTAACTCCACCAAGATGATTTAAATCACTTTCAATTCTGTTTGCACGACTGTATGATTCTTGATACATTTGATTCGGATGAATTTTTGAATATTTTTAAATTTTCGACCCATTTGATCTATTTTCATGAATAGTATCACACCAATTGATCATTAGAGATCATATCACTGTGACTGCCTTATTCATAATATCGATATTCACTTACTTCTGTCATGAATGGTCTGTGCGGTGGAGTGGTACATCTGTGTATATGTCATTGATGATCTTAATATCAGCGATTCTTTATTAATATTTTGTCAGCATTAAAATACACTCGTCATATTTAGTACGGAATATTAGTTACTCGTGAGGTAAACTTATCAGTGAGAATCGTATTGAATTGCTCTGATCTTTTTGAAATGAACTCGATGAAAACTGCGAAATATTAATTTAATACTGTTCCAGATGGGGATGATCGAGCAAGCTGTGACAGCTTCAACGATCCTGTCACTGCTGATCAACTCGAATCGAGGGTGAGGAATTAAGCATCTATGTGTTGATTTAATTTGTTACTTAGTGATTTGAAATGACTTGATTGTCAATCGGTCTTGTTAATTCCTCGTGATCTGATATGAAATGCCGTATTTTCAGTGAGTATGATGGACAGCGTTTGGATGGATGTTTTTTCGACGGCTGGCGATGGATGGCGCTCGATGGTTGATGACGATGTTCTGGATGAGCCGAGATGTCACCAACAACAAGAAGGATTATCAACATGCAACATTTCATATATCAAGTCAGCGAGAATATCAAAATGAAAAATATCAAATTCAATATCAAAAGATAAACCATCAAATATCAATAACCGACAAATACGACACGAAGCGCGTGGAAGCGCTGGGTTAGGAGTTTTAACTTTATTTTCCTTTCATTAGAACTTTAATAAATGATCCGGAGTTGAACAACTCCTCATTTTTTACTATTTATTTTCATTTCTATTAGAATTTAGGGACCGAGAATAAAATTAAGTCGTGGTCAGTGACCACTTTTTTGCCTGCTTTATTATTTTATGCTTCAATTCATTTGTGAATATTGTGAACTGTAATTATAAATGATTGTGTTGTGAATTTGAGAATGTTTTAATAGTATTGTGAATGTTTTTATGTGTAATTAAGTGATTGTAAGTGATGCTTTACTTGAAACCGACTTGTAGAAATTAGGTGACAATACAGTGGTGCAGATATTGTGATGTGTTGCTCAATGTTATCACTGTTGATCGAAATATGTTCGTGAAGACAATAATGATGCTTCGTATATCTTAACTGGGGGGATTTTTTAGTGATTGTTAATTTAGTTGTTATTATTATTTGCACTATTATTGTATTGTTAATATTGAAACTGCCACTGTATTGTCATGGGCTGAGAAGTTCAGTGGGCGATAGTCTAGTGTTATCAACTAACTTACGAGAGGATCCGCGATTATCTGCTGCCCTTTAGGATGGAATTTTTGATTATTAAATTTATTTATTAATTATAATGTATAGTGTATTGTTTATGTATTGTGTATGTATTATAATGTATAGGCATTGTATGTATAATTTAGTATAATTTTATTTATGCCACAATTTTATTTATTCATTCATTTTGGATATTTATCATTGTTGCCAGCATTGTGAACTTTTTTGTATGGGATGTGGTAGGGCGAAGGAGTGATGCGGCACGTGATGACCCGCTTAACTCTGGAGCTAGAGGTAGGGACTTGGACTGGCTGTAGATATGGCCCATCCCACCTGATTGAATTTTTTTTCATTTTGTGCACCCCGTCATTCCCCTCCCCCCCTCTCCTCCCAATGTGGACTCTATTATGTCAATGCATTTTGGACTCTAGCATAGGTCGAGACTAGCACATTTGCTGATAGTTGAGTTAGCTTGGCAGAGAATTGATTTGGCTATGCTTGACAGCAGTCTGACACAGCTTCACATTTGACTTACAATTAGCATTAAAAGTTTGGGATTGACTGGCCTCGATTTAAACCTGGCTTTCAGCTTCTCACATAAGTTCCGATTGACGTAGACATGAATTGACTAGGCTTTGACTTGACTTAATGAAATGTTAGTTCAACCTGACTGTGGGGCACATTATCATGCGATTCAGAGGATGTTTAGTTATATACATAACCTGACGCAGTAAGGCTGACAAACAAGCTCTCGGAACTCATCGCTTTTGAAGATAGAGGTATCACATGAGATAATGCTTAGTTAATTGCGGGAGGAGCTCTGACTGGTGTTATTAATAACTGCACTGGCATATGATAACGAGAAAACTACCCCTCTAAAATGAGTTTCACTAACGTAGGGTATGAATCGCCTTATGAAGTTAGCGGTAGGTCTGGAAAGTTCGCCTGGACCACTCATCCTGTAGAGTCGAGTTACTACATGGGTGACTCGAAGACCTCCTGCCTCGTAGTGTTATTTAGTGGCAGTTAGGCTGGGTTGCAATGATAGATTGGGTGTAGCCAATGGTCATATTAAAAATGCAAATTTTGGTTGCGTGGGTGATCCCAACCCGTCGAGCTGCCAACAAGAGGGGCTAGGTTTAGGAAAATGCGACAGGCGTTCCCCGCCTACCGGCAGTCTCGGCGAATCGGGGAGAAACAACTCAAAATATGCTACCGATATTTACCCGAGTATCGCTAGCATTCATTCTTCGGAACATATGACGGGCGTTCCCGGCCCGGGAAAGGCGCCGATTTGACCGGGGATAGGGAATGCGCGTAAGTTGGCCTGGGTAGTGTCTTCGGGCATTTGCTCAGGTAACGGGGGTTCCCGGACCCACGTGCGCACTTTCCCTTAACAGGGGAGAATTGTCATCGGGTTGGCCATTGGCTGCATGCATGAAGTCATTTCACTCCGTTTAAATGTTGCTAAATGCATTATAAGGAGAAATCTCTCAGGTGTTTGTGGTTACTCGCCGAAGCTTATCTATTAGCTAGTGTCATGATGGCATTCATACACTTTTACGATGCAATCCTTATTTCCCTTGCCAGTGCAGTTATTGTCTGTAATTAGTGCTAATAAGGTAATTGATAACTTTGAGAAATCCATTCATATGAGAGGAGAGGCATTATGGGTTCATCAGTTTTGTTTTGATAGCTACACTGGCATATCAAAAGAATAAAAATATCCCTATAAAACTGAGTTCCACGAACGTAGGGTATGAATAGCCTTATGAAGTTAGCGGTAGGTCTGGAAAGTTCGCCTGGACCACTCACCTGTAGAGTCGAGTCGCTAAGTGGTGACTCGAAGAACGTGTCCCTCGTAGTGCTGTTTGATAACAGCTGGAATAAACTTCCAATGTTATCAAATGTGTTATGAGGAGAAATCTCTCAGGTGTTTGTGGTTACTCGCCGAAGCTTATCTATTAGCTAGTGTCATGATGGCATTCATACACTTTTACGATGCAATCCTTATTTCCCTTGCCAGTGCAGTTATTGTCTGTAATTAGTGCTAATAAGGTAGTTGATAACTTTACGAAATGCATTCAAACAGAATGAGAAGTTTTATGGGTTTTTCTATTTGATAACGAAGAGATATTTAAATATCATCAATTTTCAAGGTCATCGCCTCTGTCCTTTATAGCCCACCACTTTCGAGAGCATATATCCCAGGCCAGGTTTGTACTTGATAACTGCAGTTTAATCTGTGCATGGAGGCCAGAATTTTCTCTTTGCCGCTTGCACAAGGTCTTCTCAGGCTTGGAATGTGCTGATGTGCATGTTCCCAATAAGATGTTTTGGAAATAGTAGTTTTGAGGTAATATTATGAAGTTTTCTCATAGTTTATAATTGGAGCACTCACATGATAACTTGAGGAGTAGAAAGGCAGGTAGCATTTCTCGGATTGCTCTTATACATTGTGTAGACGAAGACATGGCCTGAGTCAAGCTTCACTTATCAATAGCTTGACTTGACTTCAAACTTATTTTGAGTTGAGCCGAAATGATTGCAGCTCGCTTGATTCTGTTTCGTCTTTTAGATATTCTTTCAAAATGTGTTCATGTTGGATTGTCCGATTGGATGTAGCCATTGAAATCCCGTTTATTTGTAAATATTTGTTCTTTTGCTGTTGTTGTTGTGTATACATAGGTATGAAATATATATAGGCATTGTATATGTAGGCATGAAGTATGTTAATTTGATATGTTAATTGTTGTTTATGGTAATTTGCATGGTTGTCCTGTTGCCGTGATTATTTTGTGTTGTTGCTGATGTAATTATTTCGTGTTTTCATGCCTTCACCACTTTGTTCATCCTTTGTTCATTACCGTGTTTTTTGTGCTGTCGCGGCAGGCATAATGAGGGAAGTATTGCTAGGCATGATTTAGTGGTGTTCCGTGATTGAGACAGAATCGCGAAATGCGTGGAGAACCCCACACAAAATACCCGGTTGCAATTTAACGACACGTGATAGGGACAGTCTCAAGTCTGAAGCTCTCCCTGGACGTAAACTCAACTTTGCTGAGATTGGGATAAATTTGAAAGTATCAATGGTGCGTGGCGCGACAGCTGCATAAATATTTTTCCGCGTGTTGCTACACATTACACCGAAATCGCCTGAAAGGATCAACGAGCTATGAGGATTTGTCGAGTTTTGGATTGTCGTGGTGGCAACTGTTGTAGTTTCGTGCCGATAGGTTTGAGTGGATTCAAGTGCAGTATAGGTTCAAGTGCAATATCGACGTGAGAAGGCATTTTGAAAATTTGCAAATGCAAAACACTTAGCGATTAGCAAAGTGTTACTCAAATGAGTATCCATAAGTTGAGGAACATTTCATGCGAAGACTGCACACATAATTTGTTTTGAGGAACATCGCACATAATTGGGAAACATCACACATAACGCACGCATAGCACATAACTTGTTTTGCTGTAGTTTCGCGCCGATAGGTTTGAGTGAATTCAGGTGCAGTACATGTTACAGTCTTAGTGAGACAAATTTAAGTAAGAAAAAACTTAAGCATAGTGAGACAGTTCTCGAGGAATGAGTTAGTTTCTTTCGAGGAACATGACGATAGGACAAAAAACAAGAATTCTGAAATAAGATAATAGATTCCTTCGAAAGGAGAGAGAGTTTATGAAAGGCATTTAACATGCCGTTTAACATTGAATAGGAATGGCAAAACAATACAGCGAGTAGAGCATTTATGGTATGACGTGGAATGCATGTTAACTTGAATTCCTACGATGAGATCAGCAAGCTAGGGTGAATATCGCTGCTTGAAAATCAGTAATATGCACAGGAAAAGCTGCCGTCTCTGAATTCTGCTGAATTTTTTTGTATAGAATATGTAACATCGGAAAAACGTACATTTCTCGTCGGATGTCATGGGCGAGGTTTCATATCAAAATTTTGGGCAGAATTTGGGCAGCGCTTCTGAGTTCGCGTGCTCGTCTTTCATTCCATCAAGCAAAAAATGAGTGAGGTAATTCGTGAACATAAACACACAATAACAATGGATAATGAAGCAGTTTGCTATTTGTGATTTGACATTTATAGCATAGTATTAACACAAATAATGAATTAGCAGTGGACATTCCTCGTTACTTGTTCGGATAAATGTGTGTGACCGTTTCTGATTTTTCAACTCTTTGTGCTCGTACTCGATTCATAACGTTTTCGTTGGGTGGGGGTATGACTAACCCTCATAATTTGTGAGCGCAGCTAATTACTGTGGTCATTCAACCAGGGAGGTACTACTCCCGTTGGTTGCATTAACTGTGTGTGTGGCTAGTCATCGTAGTCAATTAACCCTGGGGATACTACTCCCGATTGAAGTTCCTGGCTCAAGAATGAGAATAAATGTGTTTGCTAGCTGTCAGTAAGTATGCATATAGCAGTTTTATATCTCTAATTTTTAGTTTAATGACATATGTTGGGGACAATCGTATTCCATGCGTGTATCCAGTTGAATGCTTCCAATTGACGCTAATAATCATACACATACTTCCGTTAATTTGACTCCTAAAAAAGTTGAAATTCAAACTCTCATTGCATTCCGCACAGCCGTAGTGTGAAGTGATGATCGAATTCCATAATTTGAACTTGCATAGGCATATTTCGATTGCGTTATTTCATTTTATTGCGATTGTACATCAAATCAGTTTTCACTAACAAACGAATCGTACTTTTGAATGAAGTACTGTGACAGTCATCTCATCATATTTTGCACATCAGTACTGTTCATTAGATTAAAGAATTCATCATGTGCTATTCTCATTGGATTCAGTCATAAAATGGTATAGTCATTATATGTGTTCTTTGATGAAGTGATTCTTTCGCGCTTAACTACGATAACTAGCCATGTGGGAGTGACCTAAACATGAGCGTGGCGTACTACCGTAATTTGTGGGCGTGGCTAGTTACCGTAGTTAAGTAGGACCGGAGATTGGATAATAAATTATGAGTTGATCGAGGATGTTATTTTCATCAAAACGTTGCACTTTCAGCGACTTGTTACACGCTGTCCAGCTGTTTTCTTTGACAACGTGATAACCTGCAACAAGTCGCTCATGTTGCAAACTTTTGATGAAAATAACGATCAACTCATAATTGATTATCTAACCCTGTACAATGATTTAACCAACCCAATCAACAATCACAGTTACTCTTTACACTATTACTAACACATTCCGCTCAGTTGAACCCATTATGAAGTGTCTAGCCCCGTGAAATGATCTCTAACCCCGTGAAAATAAAGATATTAACGTACAAAGAACATTTATCCACGTTAATAGTAAGGGCGTTTCCCCATCTGCGTTGTTCATTAAGATTGCATGCAAACATTAGTTCAGCGATAAAGATGCTAAATTGTGGCAATATGTCCAGATGGATTATTAATGGTAAATTGTTCGAATCAATAATTTCAGTAGATTGTAAATTTTTTCGTTTGTTTCAGTTTTTTTCCTCTTGATTCCTAACGTCCTCTAATTTTGACGACGTTTTGATAAGGTGGGTAATTTCGTCTTTTAGGTTGATAAATCAAAACGGCATTTCTTTTATACTCGCAGTTGAATATGTTAGTTAAAGCACAGCAAGAAATGTTCGCACGAACGAAATGCTGTTGTAATTTTACCAACCTGAAATACAACATTACCATAAGGTGGTTTCTTAACTGGTTTTTAGTTACCGCGCAAGGAGTGGTTGTTATTGTTATGAACACCGTAGTGGTGAACGTTTTTCAGGAAGGATGAATGACGGAGATCCAGAGAAAACTTTGAGGAGTTTGATCGAAACGGATATTCCAGAGGGTAGAGCAAGTCTCGAGAATAGCTATGCAAATCTGGAACGGGTGGCCGCTTACTGTGAGGCTAACTATGCTCAGGTTAATCCCTTACAAGGAGCATGAAATTGTCGGGCCGAAGCAACCGGGCCGACCTGATTCGAGAGCTAGGCCAAGAATTGCTGGGTCGGGCCGGATTAAAATTTGCTAGGCCGAGTCACGGCTTCTCTGATCAGGCTGTGCTAAAGCACGAACACGAATAAGTGCATTGTGGGGACGCTGAGCTCGGTAATTCTTGGTTCGGTTCGGCCTTACTGGCCTGGGCCCGTCAATTCCTCACTTCTTTTCTTGAGTGTGTCTGAAAGATGCGCATGCTTCGTATATTTAGCGTTTGCTCTCCATTTCTTTCCTTCAGTTAGTATCAGTGTTATCATTCAGAAATCCTCATTCGGTATTTTCTCAACCGTTTTCAGCATTATTTCAGGCTGCAGATAGGAGGGCAGCATTCGAAGAGACGAAGCGTTTCACAGTGCAAAGTCTTGCAAGTGTTGCATATCAGGTCAACACTTTAGCATGTGCCCTTTTGCAAACGCTCGATTTGCAAACCGAAAAAATTGCCAACATGGCCACTCAGGTACAACTTTTTTACTTGTTTGTTCTCTTCCCATCATTATAGGCTGTCACTGCAACATCACCACAACATCATTTATTTTTCGAGAGCAAAGAGGTCTAATTGGATTATAATTTACATTGTGTGCGAATATTCACCATCCTTAGTGATTTATCCAGTGCTTACGTTAAGGTGCACAACGTTGGCGAGATAGTAGCCATTCATAAGGAGAAAGTGGCTCGTAGAGAGATTGGAGTCCTGACGGCCAATAAGTGTGTTCAGAAACAGCCTAAAATTATTACTCCAGCTTTGCAGGCCAGTTTTATTCTAATAATTTCTGCGAACATTAAACTATCACTTCACTCTAGCAGAATAACATGTTCAAGCATTATTGATTTCTCTTAAAAATTCATTTTCGTAAGGGTTTCTCTGGCTGAGATGATTTCTTACACGCGAGGTTTGATTAGTCATCATAATCGACTGAGACAAAAACAATGCAGTTCAGGAGAGTATATGGAGTTGTGCTAGCAGTGATTTTGATTATTGTTTAACCGATGTGCGGATTTTGATGAGTTGGTTTGAGGAGCGCAAAATTTGCAAGAGGCTGTAGTGTATCGGTTGAAGTTTATATGATCAAGTAGAATTTGGAACAAGTTTCAGGAACGTCCTCAACGCTACCAACGTACTGCGATTGATTTCTCAGTGTTGGATGAGTTGGGCCATGGTGCGAAGCCAGTAGAAACGGCTACTGGAACGTTGATTTCGCGAACAGGTTCGATTGTATCAGGGAACTGTAGTGCTCAAGCTCATTATCCAGTCTTCCCAAATTACGAGCAACTTCTGCCGAAGGCTAATCTCACCGCTACGGTATGTTTCCTGAATGTCTTCGCCTCTGTTGTTCCTCATTGTAATTTCTTGGTTTAGATCGGATAACTATTTGTTGTGCATTCGTTCTGTGAGAGACTTGTGGATAAAATTCGGATATTTATTTTTATATTGAGATATTTATATTTGGATTGTTTATTTCAACATGGATTCATTGACGAAACAGCTGACTTTTGCACTAATGATTTTTTTCGAAATTGATTTTAACCTTAGTTCTGTCGTAGCTGATGTGATTCCTCAGTACTGAAAGTCATTTAGTCATATTTTATCCGTTCATAAAACATTTCAAAGAAATTGTTGAAATGCTAAGAAAAATCAGTTCATTTTCTTTGTTGCGATCAAAAATTTTGATAAAATCTCATATTTCATTTTGTATTTCACTTTACTTTAGAGCAGTGCTTTTCCAGCCGATGCGTCCCATCTCAATTTCACTGCTGGGTAATTGAACGAAATCGATTTCACTTCATTCAGTCTAATTCGTTAAACTCAATTCATTGCAATGCAATGAAGATTGGATAACATTATTCTACTGCAGTTATCACGTTCATCCACCACACGCAGTGACCACTATCGCACACCACAAATCGCCTCTACTCCAATTGTCGATTCTCAACGTTTCTCAACACTCACTCAAACCACTCTTCATGCTAATGGAACAAATGCGCCGAATTCTACTACGACCGGCTACGGTTCACTACAAACACCGTCGTCAAACTATGGCACTTTAAAAGGAACGAATTCGACTTATTCGGGTATTAGCAGTCCTCCTCATGATATGATGCCTTTACCACCTCCTCAGTTGTCATCTGTTGCTCAGTATCGTTTGTCAACTAATAGCCTTGGTCAGTTTCCTGAGTTCACATTAAAAGTGGTTGACATATGCTCGTTATTTCCGTTAATTTGATTACTTCGCATGCCTTATTGTTCAAAAGTTGAGCTCGGTTACTATCGGTTCAGTTTTTTGCTCACAAAAGAGTCGCTGAACTGGATTCGGTGAAGTTTTGTTTTAACATTGTTTGCATTGAAGAATTATTTACTGATTGTTATTCTTTTTATAATTTTGACATTTGGTTCACTGCACACGGGTTTTTATTTTTATGTAAAAAATGATATGACAGATGTTCTTTACAGAGGGATTACCCCCTCCGCCAACTTCCCTCCTGTTCGACGAAGAACCTTTACCGCCTCCGCCGCCATCTGTTCCCATATCTACACTCAGTTACGAATCAAGCACACCAACCGGTCTATCTTATCCGCCACCTCCAATGAGCACTGCTAGTGATACAACACTGTTGTCAACCAACTATGAACGAACACTCGATTGGATTCCAAAGGCGTATATCGAAAAAGGTCATTATTTATCCATTTGTGATTGTTGACGACACTGATATTTCACGTCTCCACTTCAGTGTTTCCGTTGTTTATTTTCGATTGAATGCATTAATGTTTTTCAGTTTCGATCAGTTCTGTTACGAAATACTGATTTGTTTTGCAGCGGTCGTTCTTTACGACTACGATGCCGAGAAGCCAGATGAGTTGACGTTGCGAGAGAACAGCGTTGTGTATGTGCTGCGAAAGAACGAAGATGGATGGTATGAAGGCGTTCTCAATGGTTGTACTGGTCTGTTCCCTGGTAACTACGTACAAGCAGTTTAAAATGACCTGATTTTCGTTGATTCATCTGCGATGCCTCATCACAACAAATTATTTAAAACGTTTGAGTATATCATCTTAGATTTATGATTATATTCCATTCTTTGTAATAATGGAATATGGAAACAGACCTCTAACAGGAAATCACCAAGTACACTACGAAAGATGAGATTGGAATTATTGAATGTAATACAGTCGAAATGAAAAAAAGTGGAACTGGGGATCTTTCGTGAAATTTTTGGTTTTACAAAAATGCTCGTAAGAGAAGCCGCAGTCGTCATTCCATCGTTTTATTCTTTTTTGTTGCTTTTTCATCGGAAGTTTGTTCGATTATGTTATGCAATTTGACGTATTGTTGATTTATCAGTTAAGAATGTATGTAAGGTATTAAAATTTGGAAATGTTGTTGTTTTTGGATCATATTGTCGATTATCGGTTGCTGATTGTTTATTTTGTGGTCGAATTTGCATCAAGAAATCAGTGCTGTCAATGAGTAGTGTTAATTTGTCACTTTACTTCTGTGATTTGATTTGAATCGTTGCAATTGATTTGTTTTTCGTTCAAATGTTAACGCTTATATCTTTTATTTAACTGCTTTAATAAAGGGCTTCAATATTAAAAAACTGCGTTTCGTTTTATTGATTCTCTTTGATATTTTAAGTCATTAATGAAGCGGCGTGTCCGAAGAATCAGCACTTGTGCACTATAGATCCTTTCTGTCCACTAGCTTTATGTTTCTCTGCCAGGTGATTGGTATGAAAAGTTGGTTGCTGGGAACGTATGCTAATAAACAGGGAGGGAGCAGTGTATTTCTTTTACATTCGAAAAACAGATTATCAAAATATTATCTGAAAAGTATTTTGATATAAGCGACGACAGACTTCCACAAAACTTCACTTCTGTGGACATAATAGAGAAGAGTGCAACCGTATTTTGAGTTGTACACCATCAATTTGTTTGTTCCATCGAATCTGTCTAAGCGAGGGTATCTCAAAACAATGTCTGCATTTAATATGTACTCTGAACTAATTTCAAAAAATTCATATTCGAATTGGTAAATTTGTATAATCGATAGCCGAGGCTACTATAAAGCCTTTTCAACAGCAAGAAAATTCATTGCTTCAGTTTTCTAATCGCTTTGCGGTGGTCGTAAGCGCTGAGCACGCAATTGCTGGAATAATGGCGTCGCAATATTTCGGAGTAAATGACGTGGGTAATGCGAAGTCATCGTATTTCGGAGTTGGTGAAGGTCAGAGTTCACCTAACTATAGGGCCAACAACAGCTACGGTGGCAATTATGGAGGAGGTGGCAGCGGCGCAAGGTCGGCGTATTTCGGAGTGCAGAATGATGACAGAGGCAGCGCATTCGTCTCGTCATACCTATCACCTGGTGCTGTGGTGGGCAATAGATCTGCACCTGCTCCCAGAAATGTACCTCAAATTGAACCGGATATAAGAACAGCGATTGAATACGTGAAACGTATGTTGAGATATCTTTTCATGTTCTTGGTACCTTAACTGGACAGACAGGGCAGCGGCCCAATCCCCTCCTCCCTTAATTGGTTCCTAACCGTTCTGGAGTGTCAAATGATAGGTATCGTTGATAAGTCATCCAAAACTGATATCTACTATGTTGGTACTATCTCGGCATATGTGTCTTCGCATACGCCTCGTTTTTCATGCACCATCAAAATGGATTATTAATGATTCATATTTAGAGATGTCAGCAAGAACGGCTATTCCAACGCCAGGAGGTAAGGATCGTTAATTTTCCAAAACAATCCTTGTTAGGATTAAATGACATCAGATAATTTCCAACTACGTCAAGCTTAATTTTGATGAGTCTCACACTAGCACATATTGAAGTGTTCTCTCGATATATCATCAGGCTCGTAGTAAACATCTGGAGACCATGGGTTTCACCTCAAAGAGGCATTGTGCAAGCGAAATTAGTTTAGAAATTCGACTGAGACGATAAAACTGAATTAAAGTAGCGCTTGATAAGATAAGAGTGGTGATCATTTCTACGCATCAGCATTGGGGTATCAAAACATAAAGTAGGTGTTAAAAGTGAGCTATAAGCACAACAACAGTTCGTGGTGTGTTGCTAAAAATAGAACCTGAGCTGTGCTGATAGTACGAGATCGAGTTATCTGGGTCGAGGTGTTCTGACATGTCAGTTATTTATTTCAGGTAACACGGGTGGTGGTTATGCAGGTGGAAATCGTGGCCCAACTCCGGGTTATTATGGAGGTTACGTTCATCTTTTAAATCTTCACATTTAATCGCTCCTTCTTCATTACTTCACGCATTATACATGTCCTGTATATATTCTGCAGCAAGAAAGTCATTTTGCTCTCGTGAGAGCGAGTCGATTTCTCGAAGTATTATTGGTTCATTGAACAGTCAAATTGGCCCAATTGATTCCAACACAACAAAATCATGAGTCGCATTGCAGCGGTTCAAATTGTTTCAGGTGGAAACGCAGGAGGTGGTTGTGTTTCAGCGTATATGTCTCCAGCGGGTGGTAATTATGGTTCTAGAAATGCTGGAGGAGGGGGAGGGGGAGCGACATCGTGCTACTTCGGAGTTGGGGGTATGCCTTCTATAGTTTAAAATCATTTGCAGCTTCGTAAGGCTATCGTAGCAAATTTGATAGTATTTCTGCATTCAGAAAATTTTACCGACGGATTAAGTGATTCAAATATTAAGTATATCATTTGTTTTCTGGTAAATGTGTTCGTGTGATTTCCGTCGAGCGTTGTGACCACCAAAAATAACGAGACTGAATTTAAGGGAATGCGAATGGAGCAGTCGGTGTCACATCGGCATACATGACACCAAGGGGACCTGGTGCTAACTCCAGAGGAGGTGGAACGGCGCCGTTCCCATCCGGGAACGCGGGTGGTTACCGTGCCGGTAATTACGGTTCTGGAGGTGGGGGAGGCGAAACATCGTGTTATTTCGACAGTAGAGGTTTGTAACGTTTATGCTGCAGTAGTCCGATTTAGGCGCATTATCATAACTTATCACGTAACGGGAAAGAATTTCACAGGGAACGGTTCAGTCCGTCGCGAATTGAATGCAATAATTATTACTGTTGAATGCTAACGTTCACTCAAAATGAAAAGAATAAAGAAAATCTTTCCAAATCGTAGCAATGTGATCTTACTCAGAACATTTGACTCCAAGACACTCTGAGCAATCAAACAATTAGATTCCTTTGTACGTTCCATTTGGTCCAGTGGTAATCAAGTCCCTACAAGAGGTTCACGTGAGTATGGTGTGCTGCAAGAGCTGGCGGTGGAGCACGAGAAGGTGGACTTATTATGGAGTTAGGGTGATACGCAGAAGGAAAATGCTGTTTGATGCTGTAATACTCATCAAACTGACCCGACACATTCACGTGAAAAGATTATCGTCTTTTCAGGTGGAGGAGGCTTTGGAGTCGGTACCACATCTGGATATTGTGCACCTCAATATCGCGGTGGATACAATGGTGGTGGTGGTGGTGGTGGTGGTGTCAGACATTCGGCTGAAGATTATTATGGGTTTGGTGGTGGGGCAGGTGGCGGTGGTGAACGCTCAACGTATCTTGGTACGAGATAGATGACGAATGACGGCGATCATATGAACAGTTTTTGTGACATCCTATGAAACGTTCACATGCATCGAACAGAACATAAAATTTTAACTTCTGATCGTTCAATTGTGAATTAGTCATTTCCTCTTCTCCTTCATACTTTTGATTCCATTCAATATAATACCAACGAATATTTACTGCTAAAAGAAGCTGAGTGCAGTCTTCTCGCAAAATGTGCAATAAAGTATTGTCAAATGACTGCTTGTGCACGTATAATGTGAGTAGAGCATTTTCAAGAAAGAATTAAAATGTCACATTATATCATGAAGTAAAACGTGACAAGAGAATAGTAGGCGAATAAAGGCACTGGACTGAGCCCTATGCTGTAATCATTTTGATTGATCATCTCAGGAAATCACGAAGAATTGTGCTGCAATGATGACGTTGTTCGACAGAAAATTTTCGCATGCATAGAAATAGCAATAGATACGTCGGTTTTTTTGTTATTCCTGGAAACGAACTTCATTTTTCATGGTTGAGCACCAGTTTTTGATGAATCCAACCGAAAGTTTTCTGCCGTTGCAAGCTTACATTTGTAAATCAATAATGTGACTAGTCAGTCAGGGACAAGAAACTTTACACTGGAATTGTTTTATCGGCAGAAAACGAATAGGAACTCCCATCTTCATGAAATGAGCCCACTTTTATAAAACTTTAAAATATCAAGTTCTGAGGAGAAGGCAGAGTTTGAAACGATGGCAACCGTCGCGGTTGCCACCGTACACGTAATGCGCTCACACCCGTTCTCTAAGCGAATACGTTGCCTGATTCTAATGCCTCAGAATGTTTCCATCTTGTTTCCAAATGCGTAGCCACTCTTGCATTTTATCAATTTATAATTGTGTATTTTTGTACTGGCAGAGCGATTTCAGTTAGAATTCATGGAAAGTTAGTATGCAAACATCAAGCATGAACTTCATCATTTCCTTGATATAGGTAAAATAAAACTTATCCATGGAGGTGACATTCACATTTTTGTTGAGTAATTTAATCTTCTTACCTATCAGAGATCACCGGACAAAGCGAACAACATGAGAACTGCAATAATCGACACTCGGGAACTGGGAATCAGTCTCAAATATTAAAAAAGCTAAATTTTTCTGAAGCATCAAATTCTCGAATCACGACCTCTGTCCGATAAGCAACTGGCAACAGATTTGCATTAATGAATTCGTTTTCAGTTGATTAAAGTGAATGACCCGAACAACTCATCTCATTAAACAGTGTATCTAGTTCAACCGATTGCACGCCTCAATTTACCGATTCAGTGAACAATTTATTTCAGCCGAGGTAAAAATAGCATTTACATTTAATCGATTCGATAGACCGATATTTTATTCAAGATACAAACGACAGTCAAATCATTGCAATGCGTCTCTATTCGTTCCATTTATCGCTTTAGACACACCGCAAGCAACATTTTCATCGACCGATTCCAGCATAATGCGGTGCATCAAGTATATAAGTTGAAGACGGCCAATGGGCGTGCTCCTAGAATTTGCAATGTCATCAGCTGTATACTGTAAAATCAATAACCAGTGAATCAGATATAAGCAATGATAACATTATAACATATAACCAATACATATGAATAGCCACTCAATAAGGAATAATGGGAAGTATAACAGTAGAAGAATTGAAAACACTGCGACTCTAAATTTAGTTTCGCTAATCGCTTCAATAAATAACGCAAAGATAGTCGATCAATGAGTTAATTGCTGATTATAACCGTCAAAGTGATGATGCCTTATGGAACACAGTTACACCTCATATCGTTCTAGCTCACAACTCGCGTCATCAGAGCGCCGAATAATTCATGAATACATTCCAGACGCATAATGAATGGAAACATTTGTATATAATAAGCATAAACTATTTAGTAACATTACCCATAGATTGCCTGAAGTTCCGTTGCCAAGGACTAAATTCGAACGTGACGAGGTGGGTATAGCAGTGGCAGTCGATGAGACGGCCGATGGAATTTGGATCAGATTGAAAGCATTTGGATCAGCGAGGTTTGTTGCGTAGAATTGTGCTGGTGCCATCCATTGGCTCTGTTGATTCGTGTTCCATGCGGCATTGCTGTTCAGCGCACTACCCCACTGAGCCGTTGGATTCTGATAATTATTATACCATAGATTTTGCTGTTGCTGGCACTGTTGCTGTTGTAATTGTTGATTAGCCCAGGGATTGACATTGGGGTATTGATTCGGATATTGCATTTGCATGTTGTTTTGTTGTTGTCGTTGTTGAAAATCGTACAATGCGTTGCTCTGATTCATCGGCATATTCTGATTCCATCCATTCCACTCGTTCATTCCATATGCGTTTCGGAAAGCTGCACCTGCAGCCCCACCACTTATCATATTATTACCGTACATCATCATCCGCTGTTCATCGCCAAAAACAGCCATACTATCGAAAGCAATCTCCCACCGCTCACTCTCGAATACCAACAATGATTTCTGTCGAACTCATCTCCTTTTATTGCTATTTCTTAAGCAAATTTTCCTTAAGAAATTGTGAATATTCGACGTGATCAAATTTCAGTTTGAATATTTCTAATATAATTTTTATGATCAGTGATATTATTATTACCCTGATTAATAGATTCGAATGATAATACTCAAAATTGGTTTAATTCATTCGAAGTCAGCGACATTTTGAATGCGATAGCAAATATGCATAAAAATTAATCTAGAGATTTCGTCATTGTTGCAGATTTAGTCATTTAAGATCAGCATTAGTTTGCAGCAAGGATCAAGAGCGATAAGAAGAAAAGATATAGGGATTGCTTCAATAATGAGCACCCCACAAATTTGACAGAATCCGCAAAATCTGCATGATTTATAAGCTATTGCATATGAAAATTTTCATGCGGCTTTCAGCAATCCTAAAAACATTTCAGGTCATAAAATTGAATTTGCATATTATTCCAACGTTGAAGTTAACGAACTTAAATTGATCTTTGCTGGTCAATTGATTGTGAGAGATGGTGAGGTGTCGCTTGGTGATCGGCTTTCTAGCGGTTTCGTCCTTCGTCAATTCTATGAAACCAAATGAGATTACCGTTGAAGGTGATATTACTTATATATCTTAAAATCATTGAAGTAATATCAGTTGAGACCTTATGTAGTAGTTCTTGAATAGAATGGTACGTAGCAGTGGCTCTCATATAGTTGCGCTTTGTGCCTTCATTTGTTCGGAAAACTAATTCGTGATCAGCATAAGGAGCTGTTCTATCGTTTGATATAGGGCTCGATCAGATTAGCCAATCTTTTTCTTACCAGCGACAAATCGAAAGCAAATCAGGAAATTGAACAAATGACCATGAAGTTTGCTGTAATGATTCCATCGGTGTTGAAAAGATCACTTTTGAATGAGCAGTTGTGAATGCACCGTCAATCAATCAAGATTACTTTACCAATCTTCTTAATTCCTTCTGACATCGTCCATTTACCCTTGAAGGAGACCTCCACTGATGATATGTACTGGTGAATTGCCATGTAAGGTTTTTTTTGAATAAATATGAAATGCATTATTATTCTTATACTAATCTTTTATTATGCATGAAACTGCGGTGAGGATAGCTGTGCTTTTGTTGAATTTCACGCTACGGCTCAATCGTCTCATATTCCCGGTTAATGCCATTCATAGGAAATTTTCGGATATAAGAATGGAATGAGTCCAAAAGACGCTACTGAAAAATCATTGATCGTTGGTTGATTCGTGAGTGAGTGACCTTCAAATGAAGTGTTTTTGTTCGAGCGCGTTTACATCAGGCTGTGTTCTATCACAGAAAACCATGACCTGCCAGTAATATTCAGGTCTCATATATTAGCATGCGAACGTGATAAATTTGAAATCGATCCCTCATGCAATAGCTACCCTCATAAAGTTGATGCAGTTCTAAGAAACTATCAACTGCAGCTCGATTCGCCCATAAATCACTCGCAAATCGGGTGACATTAGATAGTTGAGATAAATTTTGAGATGATACGACAAAGATGAATAAGAGAATCTCTCTCGAAATAGGCAGCATGTACAATTGATCAGAGATCAGTGAATTCTTTAACTTTCAGGTGTAACATTAAGACGGTTAACACATAATGATAATAGACTTCTTCAAACACTTTGTGGATATAGAGCCATTGATGGGCGAGGTCTGTGAATAGACTTTCAAAGTTTTCATTCCGAAGAATTGTTCTGTGGCCGATGCTAGTTTAGAATGGTTATTTGTATCATCGTAATAGAGCAGTGAGTGTAAATCTGATAGGAGCAACAATGCTATAGTAACATTCACAATCACTGTAATAATGATGGTTTCGATGAGAATCGATTATTCTTCAGACCTCCGAAATGAAACAAAAGCCAACTTTGTGATAGCGAAAGGAAAGCGAACATCTATAAGACAGTTTCCATGGGCTGCAAGAATCACTATTGAAGGCATTAAAACATTTTGTGGTGCAACGATAATTTCAAATCGTCACCTTATTACGGCAGCTCATTGTTTTTATGAGATTGGAAATGGTAAATTACCATGCGGGTGAGTTAACTTTTTTCAAAAGTTTTTTTTGGTAATGTCGTCAGGTAATGAGATAGTTATGCCCACATGAATAAGTCTGTTATTTGATGACGTTGATCGGATTCTTTTGGCTCCGCTCGGGATTGTCAAAAGAGGAAATTGTCAAATTTGCATATTGAAGTGTAGTGGAATTTGAATGATAAACTGACACGGTTCTATTCGGATTTCAGCAATATTTCCACTTATCCCGCTTCGATTCTTTCTCGCTTATTGGTTACGTATGGTAGTGAGTGCACGTCTTTTCAAACGCATTGCTTCGGTTCGGAAATGAAAATTGCCAAAATCCGCAGTGTCGTTGTGGACGAAAAGTAAAAAGTTATTCAGTCGCTGAACGTTGCCCTTACAGAATATTTACAATTTCAAATATTGTTATCAACTTAATATGAGTGCACTGTCACCGATAAATGCAACTGTTTCATGAGCCTATGTATTGGTGTTTGATATATATTGGTTTTTTTTTGATATTTACAAAATTGTCATGTAACAATTCGTTTTATAGTTTCGTTACAAGCAATTGCATTGGTGGAAGTGATATAGCCATCATAGAAGTAGACGACGATATAAAGGTGAGTCATTTCTAAACATATTTCTTCGGCACCAGGTGCACCTATTATCAATCCAACAAAACGTTGTTATCACTAGCTTCAACATAGCACCTAATTTATCGTCGAAAATTTGAACATTGAACACTTGTTTGGGCATTCTGATTCATTTCTTCAGTAGCAGTCAGTAATGATTTTTGTAAATTTAAGAATGCAACAAGACATTAATGCCACGCTTATCAGTGAGGAACGAGGTAGTCAGTAACCAACTTGAATTTTCAGTTCACTGCAAACACTTGGCCGATTTGTTTGGTCCCATCTCGTATATCGATACCAACACATCTGAGCGATTTTCTTGTTTACGGTTTCGGAAAAAATGAATGTATGCATATATTTGCAATCCTTCATTTGATGCTCGGATGAGCGCTTAATTGAAGTGTGCGTCGTGCAGTTCGAGCATCGCAAAACATTTGCCAACAGAGAAATTTTCTGAACACATAAGAACATGAACGCACGATATTGAGGTTGCACACGTCGATGTGATTGTTGCGCTAATTAAAAGAAAAGTGTGCTGAATTGTATTTGAGAACAGCACTTATAGCGATGGCTATAGAACAAGTTGCAGTCATCAAAGTTTCATCAATGCATTTTTTGAAAATGATGCAGTCATACGATAGGGACATGTTCTTTTCGAATGGCTCAAGCGTCACACAATCCTATAATACAAAAACTTACAGTGTCAACTTTATTAATTCAAAATTGAAAAAGTGACAATATTTGCATAATTTTGGATGCTGTGATGCTAGCGACCGTCATAGAGAAAACGAATTTTTGAACAATATAATTTCTGGATTGTATTTCATAGCTTTGAGATTGTCATCCGTAGCACTGAATTCATTTTTAAAAGAATTACCGTCCTTAACCAACTGAAATGACGAAAATTTTATCAAATTCAACATTTCAATTTCATTTTTTCTTCAGTATTCTTCCGCATATTACATTCTGCACTTCAATACTTTTCCAACACTCTTGTACCCTGTGGATTGCAACTCATTCGATAAACTCATATTTCTATCAGTAACATCTTCTTTTCCTCCCTGTTTTCTTCACTTACAGTTTCTCTACGAAACGATATCAATTGCCTTCTTCGTTATCGTTACAAACATTCCCAAAATTTTCCGCATAACATCCAAGAAATTTTCATTTGGGTCTCCTACTTTTCTGCTTCCCATTATTTCAGTCACCCAAATCATTCTGCTATTAAACCCATTCTACTCCGCACATTTGATCTTCTGCACACCTTCATTGGTATTATGATAAATTCTTGCAGATTCTGAACCCGCAAAAACGCTCGAATACGCTGAAGTACACTTAATCCGAACGTCTAGATCGCGATTCAGCACTGCACTGAATATGGAACCTCGTACCGCGCGAATCGGTTCATGGAGAGGAATGCATCAAGGAGTTTGCAAAGTATAATATTTTCAAATCCTCTGATTTCTTCGGTTGTTATCTTTCATATCAGTGATGAACTGAACGAATTTGTGAAAATTTACTGCGTATTTTGATGGCGCCATCTTTTTTTCATTCCATAGACTGCCACATATTCATCAACTGCCTACGGCGAACGAACAATAAGTGCTTTCAATGGATTTCACAGTCCACTTCCTTGACAAATTGAATTTTGAGGGAGACAGTGGGACGGGTGTGCAAGGCATTACGAATGATGGTCGAGCATATTTGATTGGTGCTGTTTCATTCGGACCTGTTAAGTGCGCGTCTGGTGGTGTATTCACAGCTACCAATATCAGCCAATATATAACAACGCTCTGTTACTTCACAGGTATTTGTCTACAGCAAGACCCAAGCAGGTTTGTGCGATGGTACTTCCATTTCTCACTCACAGCATTCTAATCGATCATAAACAGCTTTTATCTTGCAAGCGAGACTGAGCCAACTGATGAAAAAAAGAATGTTTTTTTACAGTTATGAATCAGTGATATGTTTTGATGTCAATGCTGCGGGCATGCTTAACTTCAGTCGAAGTGTTTAATTTCCCACAATAAAAATCGCTGTTAATTCATCCATATTCTATCCGACACAACTTATCTCCTATCATGTATTGTCGTTCAACTCTAACTGTTGTTCCAACGGATAAAGGAGACTTGATGTACCAAAATGTTGTTCGTTTATAACTAAACGTTCATCTCTAGACATTCACTGTAAGAACGGTTCGTTGAATACATCGTTTCAGACCGTCGTCGAATGGGGCACGTTTCAGACTGTCGTCGAACAAATATCAGAATCAATCTCTTATGAGTGATGAAATAAATGCTACAAAAGACATAACGAGAATGGCTGTAATATACAGAAAACATGAGCGTAATCATGCCATCCAAAAATCGATCAGACACCGTAATCGATTTCTCCAACTTGTGATGGAATTTGCCATATTTTTATGTTTGTATACAACGTGAAAATATTGGTGTCGTCACGGGAGAATCATACAATTTGTTATCTCTCATAATCAGCAAATTTTCTAGGAAATATAAAACTTGTCGAGTCCAGTGGTACGAGATCATCATGCAATGTTTAAGACGTTTTTCATAAATGTGCCTTCCAAATTTTTACCTCAACTGAAAGCGAAGTTATGAGCTTATTTTTGATCTCTTCGGGCAGTTCAGTGACAGCACCCAAGACTCGTTAAATTGTTTGATTATTTACAATAGTGGTAATTGAATATAATGAGTCGACAGCAAAGTTATTTGTCGTTTATTTGTAAGATGATATCAGTTTCGTGTTTGGTATTAGATGCATCATTTATGCCTTACATATGAATTGTAAAAAATGTGAAATTAATGTGAAATTGTGAATTGTGAAAATTTTGCTTGTTTTACTTTTTTACTGCAATGAGTCAGATGTAAGCGTTTTAGTTTTTCAATTTTTTTGAGTAAGTTCAATATCATTTATTCAATGATTACATTACTTTCAAATTACTGTTAAATTCTTTTTTAATTAAGCACTTTTTTAATTTCATTCCAATTTAGCAATATCACAGAAACAAACGCATTTGTACACAACCAAGGTAATACTATTTGAACTTTTTCGAACGTAAATCATATATTAAACACATCTAAACGTCTTTTATCGCTCGGTTCATTCATCTTACCCAGAGTTTCGTGATTAAATTGATCATTATCAAATTACACTTGATTTTTACGACCATTGTGAATCTTTCCATGAATATGGTACCATAAATACATGCAAAGCTTTGGTATCTTTGCAGAATGTATGAATCATCAAATCAAAAATTCTGAAAAAATCTTGAACAATTGGTGGAATTAATCAAACCAAAAACAAAGACTTCACTGTTGCAATATCAGCAGCTTTCGTTGCTTGATAAAGTTTATTGAGGGTAAATAGAAAAACTAGTGTCTGCAATAAAATGCTTTCATTGTTTGTGATCGAACAAAGTACAAGTGGTCAGTGATGAGTGATTAACGACTTGACATTATAATATTAACAATAAATAAACTTCTTATGATCGCGACCATAAAAATATTGACGTACTGTTTACAAATTGGTTTGCGTCATCGTGGTACTGATAAGATTTCGTCATACTGGTAAAAAATTATTTGATACCGAAATAAATATTTGAATGTGAATGTCGTACGGTGAAATAAATTTTCATGCCATAAGATTTGAACAGAAAATTACTCAGAATCATTTTTCTTCGCAAGTCCACGTCGAGATTATATGCATGCAACGAGGAGCCAATGATGCTTAGTGGATGAAATTTAACAGAAAAATTTGGATTATTTAATTTCGAAGTATAAGATTAAATACCTCCCGTGTCGATTAGCCGAACAGTGTTGGCATTCTTGTGAATGGTCACAGAAATGGCGCAATATGTTTGGATGCATCACTTCAAAAAAAAGAAATGAAATGAAAAGAGGAGAGGAGGAAGAAGGAATAAAAAAATAAATCTGGAAGAACTCACCTCAAAATTCTATTTTTTCCTCTCATTATGAAGACGAGAAAAGACCTTCGACTAATTTCACAGTTCAACACTGAGCCTTAAGCAACCTCGAGCCTTAAATTAACCCTGAACCTATAACCTACTTCAGTCAAAAGTAACAAGATTGCCTCGTAGATCAGTTCTGGCGTACTCCAGACTGTGTAAATTTCGGTTCGAGTTATCAGAGCCGCTCTTTGAATCTCCGCTCGAAAAACTGCCAGCAACGTCAATGAACAGCAAAGTCATTAATCATACTGTACAAGTAACATGTTAAAACAATTCGAAATGAGAAGAGAATTACTAATACAAATCTTATGGAAATTTTACATTAGCATGAAAATAATCGAATGTTTTGAACAGATTATCAATATTTACACAGACAATGAATCATTCAGTCGGGACAGTTCGATATCACATCACTGATAACACAAAAACAGAGACTCTCATAACAAAAATTGAAAAAGGAGATGTAACATTTCAATTACTGTCGAATCATTATCTACAAAATTTAGCTATTTAAGGGCGCTCAGAATATAAAGGATGTCAGTCATACCGTCGTTGCATATCGAACAATCACACAATGTTCTATAGAGCATTTTGGATTGTTCAGCATCCATTCTGCATAACCACCCCAAGTCGCCATAGGAAAACACTTGGAATATGCAAAATTGCCATCCCAAAAAGTTTTTTTTTTTGATTAATTGGCTTTTGACGCCGTAATATTTCATTTTTTGCCATGGTATATCCTCCGTTTATAATACGCGGATTACTAATCGTACAGCTTAACTGCCAAAAAAACTGAAGTTTTTCTAACGGACATTAGTACCAGTGAGAAATTTTCCTACCGTAAAGCGAACTGACTCACTCTTTTGAATAGGTCACGATTTTGCACTGGATTTCTTCCACTTGATTACACGAAAATAAGTTAGTTAAAGATATAACAATAACAACGCCAAATTTGATGCGACCTATAAAATAATCTCATTATTGCGTCTCCAAACAGAGGATCAGGTGAACCATTGAAACCATATAGGCTGATCCATTAGCACTGCCAGTGAGATCTCTTCCAATTTCAAAACTGAGCAATTTTTGAAGATATAAATAATTGTATGATGGAAAAAGAACGGAATATTAGTTGCCTTTCTAGATACACTTAAAGAGAATCATCAACTGTGGATTACCGAACCACTCAGATTAATATCACGTCATTTCTCTTAACCTCGAATTTCTTTAATGAAGCATCTTCCTTTCAGCGCTATGGCACGATACACAATAGCCGCACTTTTTTTCATTCATCTGGCGGATGTAATCATAGCCGATACTATCGCATCGGAAACAGCAATCTCGGGATGGGGAACGTCATTCCCGGAGACGAGAATGCCATCCCACGGATCGAGAACGCCATTTCCAGAGACTACAATGCCATCCCATGGATCGAGAACGCCATTCCCGGAGACGAGAACGCCATTCCCGGAGACAATAACGCCATCCCACGGATCGAGAACGCCATTCCCGGAGACGAGAACGCCATTCCCGGAGACAATAACGCCATCCCACGGATCGAGAACACCATTCCCGGAGACGAGAACGCCATTCCCGGAGACAATAACGCCATCCCACGGATCGAGAACACCATTCCCGGAGACGAGAACGCCATTCCCGGAGACAATAACGCCATCCCACGGATCGAGAACACCATTCCCGGAGACGAGAACGCCATTCCCGGAGACAATAACGCCATCCCACGGATCGAGAACACCATTCCCGGAGACGAGAACGCCATTCCCGGAGACAATAACGCCATCCCACGGATCGAGAACACCATTCCCGGAGACGAGAACGCCATTCCCGGAGACAATAACGCCATCCCACGGATCGAGAACACCATTCCCGGAGACGAGAACGCCATTCCCGGAGACAATAACGCCATCCCACGGATCGAGAACACCATTCCCGGAGACGAGAACGCCATTCCCGGAGACAATAACGCCATCCCACGGATCGAGAACACCATTCCCGGAGACGAGAACGCCATTCCCGGAGACAATAACGCCATCCCACGGATCGAGAACACCATTCCCGGAGACGAGAACGCCATTCCCGGAGACAATAACGCCATCCCACGGATCGAGAACACCATTCCCGGAGACGAGAACGCCATTCCCGGAGACAATAACGCCATCCCACGGATCGAGAACACCATTCCCGGAGACGAGAACGCCATTCCCGGAGACAATAACGCCATCCCACGGATCGAGAACACCATTCCCGGAGACGAGAACGCCATTCCCGGAGACAAGAATGCCATCCCACGGATCGAGAACGCCATTCCCGGAGACGAGAACGCCATTCCCGGAGACAATAACGCCATTCCCGGAGACGAGAATGCCATCCCACGGATCGAGAACACCATTCCCGGAGACGAGAATGCCATCCCACGGATCGAGAACACCATTCCCAGGATCATCGACAATTGAATTGTCAACTTACCCTCCAGAAGAAGGAACAACCTACCCTCCAAAAGAAGGAACAACCTACCCTCCAAAAGAAGGAACAACCTACCCTCCAAAAGAAGGAACAACCTACCCTCCAAAAGAAGGAACAACCTACCCCCCAAAAGAAGGAACAACCTACCCTCCAAAAGAAGGAACAACACCTGAAAATCAAAACACAACTATAACACCTCAAAATCAAAACACAACTATATCATCTAGTTGTCCCTGCCTTTTCAATCCTTTATCAGTGGTACTCGTGCTCGTCGTTTTTCATATTGTATTTTGGTGAAATGCTATGAGTAACAATTGTCCTGGACTCTGCATGTACATTCGACGAAAATTTACGTTGCAGCAATTGGGCAATACTTTATAAAAATATCCACGAATAAATTACCAATTATCATACTTCACAATTATGCTTCATTCAAAGTACAATAGTGTCTGCTGTGTCAGTTTGGTACTGTAATAAATAAGGTGAAGGATATGTGCACCCTTGAAATATTTCGGTTCGGTTCCCTTCGAATAATGTCACAAATATGTATTTCATATTCCATTCCCATGACACCTTTATCACAAATTTTTCTTTTGGGGTATGAAACTTTGATACAGTATTTCTCAGTCATTCGTAAATCATCAAAAGAAGCAACTAATGAAATATTCACTTTTATCATATTTTCTAGTTCAGATAATTTTTATTGCAGAATTACTGTTGTCTTGTGAGCTTATCCTCTATAAACTTCAGTTGTACAAAACAGAAAACTGTACAGAAACGAACAGTAAAATTACAATTTCCTTCATTCATTAGTTACACATTCGAGTTAGAACAGCAATCAAAATTTAATACACACAATCGTTTCATTGACTTACTTTTCACAACGCCATCTTGAAATCGTTGCAATTACATGATGCAAACTTTCTGATGTCTCTTAAAAGTGCTTTCTAAAAGCCAGTGATATACGGTGACTGTGACCACAAATAAGTTGATCATCGGACGAGTAATCACAAATTTCACGAACCCTCAGCCGTAATTAACCAGTGTACTATGATTGTCGCAATGCAGCATCACAAAAATTCGGTTACGATGCGATACTACATAATAACTTCGTAGTATCAGACACACCATAAACTTCAACATGACAGCATATTACACAATACAGCTAAAAAACTGAATTTCACTTGTTCGTAATTATGAACAAGTAAATAAACTTCTAAATTCACTGCAATCATCCAACAAAACAAAGTAATATAGTTCAAGAATATACGCATAATGGACGCAACGAATCACTCCCCTTAATTTCAACCCTACCTGCATTCAACAATATTACTCGTTCACATCATTTCGTTCTCCACTCAGTACTGAATCGCTCAAGTCAACTTTCAAATAATTCCGAAGATTGACATAATCAGATGCATTTGTGAACTTGGTGGTTTATGAATATGTCACCATGAGCGTTTTATTGTACAAAATTCAAGTAGAAAACACGCCTCATTTCTTCATTTTTCTTCTTGCATTTTTTTCGTGCAGATAATTTTATTTGAACACTGATGTGCATATTTACTTCATACTTTCTTTATATGACGTCTCAATAATCTTGTTTAAGCTTTCTGTTGTAAGAAGTTTTACTGACAGATTTTTTGTTGCTTTCTGAACTGTAAGGCAATTGAACTGAATAAATTATACATCGCCATCACTGAGTCTATCTTAACACCTCGTACTGCACACTTTATCAACTCTATCGGCCAATTCTTCCACCATTTCCTTTGTTATTTCTCGTGCTAACCTGAAAAGATTTTTCTTTCAATTTCAGTCGAATGTATACCAACGAAAGATCTCTGAATGGATATAATTTTTACATATTTCTACGTAAGTTTTGTGGTTGTACATCTGAGCACCTCCTTAAATGTTTATCTACCGAATGTGTTTTATGTTACAATTCCGAGTTAATGTGAATTATGCTACAATTCCGAGCCATTTCAAAACATTTCTGTTAATGACTTTCATTTCATTCTCACTCGAACCAGATGACAAACGCGATTCTATTCAAAATGAATTACCTGAGTGCTGCACGGCCATGTTGTTCATCAATGAGAGAATTGTTCAACACTGTTTCATTGTTCAATAAGATTGACCATTTATTTGCAATATCATTTGCATTGACACTTTGCGTGAATGTTCCGAACAAGTCCCTTTTTTCTTCATCTTTCCTTATCGAATGACCTCTTTGCTGTGTCGTGATTCTTGATTTTTGATTTTGCTGTATTGTTTTAGTGCATTACAATGAACGTTTTAATAAACAATTATTTCGGATTCAAATGGCATTATATCAACAAAATACTGTTCGAATGATAGAATCAGTTCATTTCATATCATTCTGATCATTTACTTCTCGTTAACGTTTTAAAGGTTACATAAGAATGAACGAAATAAATGTACAGAATTTTTGATGAATCTAAATGTGGTGACACTGCAGAAAAATTGTTCCGGCATTGTACTCAAATGCATAGCGATATTTACTATATTTATATAATCAAATAGTTTTAGGCACGATCAAATATATTCACCTTCAGAAACGATACATACCTTGAGTGTTTGGGGCAATAAGTAGCCTGGAGGTCGAGTGCTCGACTTGAGATGCTCACGAAATGTCACAGCTGAGCGCGTACGCCTGGTCGGTGTTTTCTGATTGGTGGTAGTTTGATTGCAGAGTCTCTTTTCTTTAGCTTTATCATTCGATTTTCGTTGATGCGTGAGAATGAGCTTGAAATGTGTTCCTTCTGAATCATATATTTGGTTCTTTGTGATTCTCCATTAGAATGGAGAGTCCACTTTGAACAGCTCATTCAAATCAAATGCAATCAACGATGCGATCGCTGCACTCAAAATCAACCTCATTCAAGTGGCAGACGACTGTCGTGTAAAAGTCATCGATCGTTGCACGAAGTTTACCGAGGCACTCAGCTGATTCCTCCTCATGAATTGAGCAGTACTCTTCGAATCGATACAAAATGTCACACATTGAACTTGCAAAGAAGGCGCAATTCGCTATTTGAAACGGGCTGAAAGATCGAATGCTTGCAACACTTTTATGGCTCTGATATCAGAGAGCAACAAAAAGCAAACAATTTTGAATAGATCAGCGTTTTATTTTTTCATTACTTCGACAGCAATGAGTCGATAGGTACTCTTGATATTAATGGCTCTTATTGTGCAAGTGCTATTATATACAACATTCTGTTTTATAAACGCGATCATGAAACATATTTTGATAAAAACAAAATTATGCTACCGAAATGAACAGAAACGACGATTCGTTTTGGATTATTTGACAGAAACAATAACGTTGAAAACAAACAGAATTACGTTGAAATTCGTGTAGCAAATGTACGCAGCAGTGTGCATATTCGTCGAATGGTCTGCTCGAAACGGCAAATATCAAAAGTTTTCAGTGCTAAAAAACGATCGATCTGAATTCTCGATGAGAACAGTATAGCTGCATCACGATTCGTATCCATTCCGAATTCACACAGAGCAATATCAGCTGTGAAGAAAAGGTTATTTCATTACTGAGAAGGAAGGACAACTTGAAGACAGCAAAGGAATTGTAATATACGGAGTGCTTGAGCATTTTGTTGCGATAGTTGATCAGAATAAGGTGGGTGCACTTCTCAACCTAATTATTACAAATAGTACGTTGAATATTTCTGTTAGATAGCGATTTTTTTTTTCATTTTCGGAGAATTAATGTAATGTGAAAGTTTGAGAGCGACGATTAACGAGTGGAGGGATATTCGTTATTAGTTTAGGCTTATGAAATGCATGTCAGAAATTTTTTTTGGCAATAAAAAAAGAAAATACCACTTCTCAAATATGTCTCGATGACCGTTTTAAGTAATACTTTAAGTGTGTTGATATTTGTCGCAATAATTTGTTGATCAACACTCAATGTTATCTCATTATCGTTCACATCATTAGCATCGTTACGGTTCATTGTGTACAAGTGAATATTCTGATGCGAATAACTGTTATGAATTGATGGCATTGTAGATGGCTCATTCACTAATTGATCAACAATTTGATCGATTAAATACTTTTGAAAATTTCGATTTTTCAATAATTCCTTCAGCATTTCTTCAGCTAATCGTTCAGGTTTCATTGATCGAGCAATATCTTCGGTACAGTACATATTGCTGCAATACATAACAATAAGAACGAGGACTTTATCAGAACTGATGCATAATTCACAAACACTTCGCAATACATGTTATGAGGTTTACACGCAGAGCAGCAATGGCACCGACAGTCGTAAAAGTGGCATTCGCAGAAAATATCTTGATAGAAACGTGAAATTTAGCCTACCAAATGAAGTTTCTGAGATTTCGAGTTGGATATTATGCCATAGATTCTCTTGCGCGTCTTTGTTAATATTAGTTACAAATTCAGTGATATTACGAGCATAGAAAACGCAAACAACTACTGCTATCGCTTATGCACTTCATTTAGGTCAGAGATCCCCATGGGAGGGGGAATTAATCATTTTTGGGTAACTTGTGGGTGTTAGGGAGTAATGGAGGGGATCGGGAAATTAGTTCTGACACTATGCGTGCAAATCGTACATTATTGTAGTGGCAGGTGATAATGACGGCCCGCCAGACCATCGAAGGAGGTAATGAAGCACCTGAGCGTGCGGAACACTGATTTAGGTATCTTCCCATTACTACTCGCTCAGACTCATAACCTGATACCCATCTTGAAGGACAGATTTTGAAGTAACAAACTGATCGAATCAACTGTGCTTCTTGATTAATGTTATCAGCAAAGCTTAAGGAATTACTGCTTTTTTTGATGGATTGATTAGATACAACAGGACCGGTTTGAACAAGTTTTACATTAAACTAATGCAAATTTCGGTTCATCATCCTATTTTCCTTGCATTCCTCTGATGATAGCTCGAAATGCAAATTTTCCAAAAGATCTAAAATATTAATTGTAAGCTAAGTCAGTTTTTCATCATAAGATTAAAGATGATTCACACAAGTCTGAAGTTATAAATTGAGTTCAGTTAGAGCGCTGAATTTATTGTGAAACAGTGCAAGACATTTTTTACGCTGTTACGTTCGCTAAAATGTGGAAATATGATTCATTGAAATACTAATTTAGAAAATAACTGATCTGAACAAGTTGAATTGTCAACAGATTCGAGGTAAAAGCAGTGACTATATTAACTTCACAATGATGGAAGTAATCATACGAGCATTCAATAATAACGATACGACGAACGACACAAGCAATCTTTCAAACAATGAGTAAGAGAGGGATGGATGGATCTCTAACCTATTCATATCTGATCACATAACCGTCATAATTGTTTGTGCAACGATATCGGAAGCACCATAATCACAGCCCTCCAGCCCTCTAAGCACTCACTCATTCAGGTGACCTCATTTTTTGGTCATACCTGCTGCATTATTCAACACTCTTTTGGTGTATCTCGTCTTGCTTAATCCTCCTTATTCAGCGTGTTATTTTAATAACTTTTTAAAAATTTTCTATACCTAGAACATAATCTTCAATTCACATTATTCTCGAACGCACAACTCATTTCACCACCACCTACAAGTCAGTGTTCACAAAATTAGATGACTATTCAATGAGCTTATATATGTGTTCGTCTGTCTTCGTCCATAATTCATATAAAATATTGATCCACTTATGATTATTTCATAATATTCACCAATTTTCAGACATATTCTGAACCTTAATAAAACGTTATTTGTTAACGCACCGAGAGAAAGCAGTTATTTTGTTTGTGCATTGATGTAAAATGTTAAATGCGGAAGAGAAAGCGTAAGCGAGAAGCGATGTCCTGATATATTCAAAACCAGTCATGCTTTCTAAACAACGAACAAACCAATCGTGAGGAAATTCAATTGAATCATAAATTTAATTCGTTACAGAGAACGCCGAATTTATTCTATATTATCAAACATTCAATAACCATTTAATCATTTGTATGCGTACCTCATTGCATGGAAGGAAGATAACTGAGCAACATATATAATAGTATTGATTGAAAATTGATCATTGGTGATATCTAAAGACAATTGAGAAGTATTGATCGTAATATCACAGCAAATGCTATGAATTAAATGAATCAAGCAATGAATAACGTCGTTAAGGTATGTTGTTCACTGAACACGGTTTGAGCACGTAAAAATAAATCTTTTATCAACATTTCTTGACTGAAAGCTAAATGAACGTATTTTATTTTAAAAATGTGTTTTAATAAAGCCGTAAATGGTGATTTACGTTTGATTTATTTACGTTTACTTTACCCACACGTCAAGTTGCAATTTCAAGAGCATTCTTCTCAACGGAATATATCAATCATCCAAAAAGAACTTTCTTCAGAGATTAGTAAATACGAATACGATAAAGAACAGTTGCGTTGTTTTCGTTTATGGCACTCTGAAGAGTGCTGAACCAAATAATGGTGTTTTGAAGAACGACGAGAGCGGTCAAAATCGTTTCGTTGGTAGTGCACGTACCGTTGAGCGATTTCCGTTGATCGTTGCGTCCAAGTACAATATTCCGTTTTGTTTAAAGCAGCCAGGAACGGGTCATGTGCGTTATTCACCTTAAAATGCACTTATTATGAGTGTTCGCATTTTCCTTATTTATGCAAACCGAACAATTCTAAGTGGATGTGAGTCAAAGAATAAAGACTGTACTTTTTTGTGCCTTCTGCAAACAAATTGTGCCACTTAAATTTAGTCAAATAATCGTAGTACTCATCGCGCTTACTTTTCTAAACATAAATGATTTTCGTCATGTTTTTCGATGACTTTATTTGATAAGTGAATCTCTTTAGTTAGTGTTAATGCTGAATGAAATCAGCTTATCGACCAACTTCACCAGCTAAACGACTGCATCTTCTAGTTGATATTGTTTTCAAGAAGAACAAAATGAGAACAGATGAAGAATTAATAAATGGAAAATTCACGTGGAATATCGTTTTGGAATTCGCAGTTAGTAAACGGAGAAATATTCGGTCATAATTTGATAAAATAGATCATTTAAATATGATAAAGTTTGATTTTGAGGATGACATTAGGTATCAATAAGATTTAGAAGTGAACTTATTCTTAAGGGATGCCAAATTTCAGCGTATTCATGGTGAAGTATACGAAGTGGATGAGAGCAAAATGGAGTTCCTTGATAAATTCGAATCACATCCACAGTTCTATACAAGACAGTTACATCAGGTATATACAAGTATCAGTTGTTTCTTAATATAAAATCCATTTGCTGATGAATAATCATATCGAAATTGCTTACTAATATTCATGCATATCAGATTCATAAAGGTGTAACAGTGTTATCCTCATTATTAATATTTAGAATACTCCAATGGGTCATATCAATCAATGTATGCAAGTCACATTTCTCTTGAGAAAACATTCTAACTCATAAAATAAAACCTCACCTAATCTAACATTTCATTATTCTTTTCAACTGGTCATTATTCTTTGATTGAAAATTGTTCCTTGCATTCAGGTAGAGATGAATTCTGGTGAAGTTTTGATGGCGTGGATTTATCTGTTACCGTCATGGAAACCGGAACTGCTGCAAGAGGGCAGTGAATTCTTAGAAAACTATACCTCATCAGGGTCTCATGGTCGTCCATACGTTGACAGGTGACTGCCATAAGTTTTCATTCATATTGTTATTACCCCGTCATTATAACCCATCAGATGCGTATCTTATAGTGTCCATTAATTAGAAGTGTTATTATGCTTCAATCATACCATTACATAGCATTTTTGAGTGTTAATTATTCGAATACTAATTCGAATAATACGTGCAAAATTGTTTAGCAATTCTCATTCAAGAACGTCTAACTGTACCTTCGTCCAATTAACTGCAACATACACCATCGAAAAGCAATCAGTCAAATAGCAACTCGAAACTCGTTGAAATAGTGCATTATGTTGCAAGTAAGAAATTATTGAGCGTAAAATGTATTTGCGATGAGTTGATAAAAGCAGAAAACAGTTGGGAAAATGAACCGATTACGTTGTTATATCTTGAATTTTCTGGTTATAATTTAAACATGTCACTGTTTCTATCTATTCGAATTGCAGGTCGACACGTGAAAGGCAATTAAATATTGATGGAAAAAGTATATTAGAGGAGATATTAGGTGTCTCTGATAGTGAGTGAAAAGGTGCGTCGTAAATAGCGTTCATTTTAGCGTCACAAAACTAATCCAGTCCACACACACATCATATATGCTTCGATTACAAGTTCTGCACTTCAGCGGATTGCATACTTAACATAAGTGTGACTTAAAACGAAAGGTCTGATGTTCAGTTTCTCTGGAGCGCTTAGTCAATGAGTGTTAAAAATCCGGAAAATGCATTAACTAAGATTCACGTCCCTTGAATGCTCCTCTCACCAAATTTTGAGAGTTCAATCATAATGGAACATTTTCGGATGAACTCACTTATCGAATGAAGTATCAACGAACGATGAAAGTTTGACGAAGAAAAAAGTTGATAAGAAAACGTTGACATTTCACATCAGCAAAATATTTTTAGTTTCTTCTAAAAATCTGTCAAAAGATTATGTACGTTTACGTTTATAAGATTATATAGGTTTGCGTCGCTCAGTTTCCATCAACATTAGCATGCGTTCCTACAGTACAGAACTGACAGTACTATCCAGGTCATGACAAAAGAAATATTCAACGTGACCTCATATCAAATAATTGAAATATGTTAAGCATCTAGAGTCACTTTTTCAATCTGCTAATACTGAAGTAATAATCTGTCTATATGACTCACTTAAATTTTTCTACTGTCCTTGCAATCACCGTAAATTGGCTCAAATCGTTCAAAATTGTTTCCGTAAAATTTGAAACTCTTCAAGAAATCTCATTCGTTCAGTTGATTATCAACAATTGTTTAAAACAACAAAAATGACGTTTGTAATTTTCAGTGAAAATACATCGCGCTACGAGGATTTATTTTGATCAGGAAAAGCGTTGAGAATTCGAATGATTATCACGGTCGAGTCTCTTCAGCGTTTTGGTAACTGCTCTCGCACTGTCAAATCCACCTCGTACAATTCTTCTTTCATCCACTATCAAATAATGTGAAACATGAAAAATTTTTTTCAAAAATGTTTCAATCTTCTAAAAAATTGGCGTTGTTTTAAAAATGCTACAGCCATTGTAGCGATTCAATTACAGTCCATCAATTACATTTGATTGAGTTTTGTTTTACAAATATAAACTTTATATTGGAAAATGACTCGTATTTGTATGAAGGCAGTAGTATTTCAAAAAGGAATTGTTTATGCAATGTGAAATTACAGTAAACATTCGAAATACTTTTGTTATATTCACAGAATATCATCGTGAAGCACGACAAGCAATTTTTACGATGAAAGTAAACTATTTGTATTTCATGCAAAAAGATTTAAATTGTTCTCTCATTCAGAAGCGAATGCATTTTTATTCCGACACTCGTGTGATGCTCCTATTTTACATTTCATTCATTTCACTTCCACTCCTTATTCTGTTCCCGTTATCAGTTGAGTCACGTCAAGTGAAGGTATTTATTATAAACCAGCTTCTTTTCGTTCCAAAATTTTCATGCATTGAATTTTCGGAAGTATAAAATCCAATGCAACAGTTTAAGTTTTACGTGACACCGTGTGCGTCATAATTCTCCCGTTTGAAAGTACAATTATAATATGCAGATCGAACTGAATGAAGTTTATTCGTGATCCACAATACAATAACACCAAAATAACATCCCAGTTGAGAGTGAATCAAATTGACGAAAAATCTGTTTTCCTTTCCGAAATGCATCAGAATCACAGATGAATTTCGTAGTGATCAAATGATACAGTTTTCGCGGTACGATAACCATTTTGTTAATTACAGATGAAACAAAAGTAAATGAATAATCATTTCCTATCAGTTTGCAATAACTTATTTCAATTGAGGTGAACACATCACGTGGTGCAATCTATGGTTTTCACGTTGATTACGGTAATGATGCCTCTAGCCTTTATTTTGGAGATGCCGATGTGTTTCTTGGGATACCGTATGCAAGGGCGCCTGTTGGTCACCTGAGATTCGCGGTAGGCTTTATCGATATGTGATGTTCCAGTTGAACTGCTAGACGATATGATTAATCAGCATTCTGCTTGAATTTAACGTGGATTGTGAAGAATTGTTTCAAATTTTTGCGCCCACAAAACAGGTCAACGTTAATTGTCGAGCGAAAATAGTTTGTGTGAAACGTTTGAGATGAGATTTGTTTCGTTTTATGAGATTTCATCAAAAGTTAGATATCAAGCGATTAAATGATGATCTTTTGCAGCAAACTAAGCCATTGCTTAAATTCAAATCTGGTTATTACAATGCATCGAAACATTCGAAATATTGTCCTCAAACTGCACATTTCGATAAGAATACAATGAGTGAGAACTGCCTCAAGTTGAATATTTTCACTCCTGCTGTAAGTGGTCTTCTTTGGAACGATCGATTTCGCTGTTGTTCAAACGCGATCTAGTATATGATCGGATTCGTATATTTGTTTGTAAAATTAAAAATCAATTTTTCCAAAAATTGTTATATTATGAAAACATCCGAATAATCGTAATATTTACATCAATATGGATTAAAATGCATTATCGTCAAAATCCGCTTGAGCGTTTCATCTTCATTTTTGCAGTTTCATTCAAAGAGTCGAGATATCTTGGATAAACTTGTTCATGCTGAAAAGCATACAAAATAATGATGTTCTGTTATCCACTGTCACTATCAAGTGGTGAAGAAATGCTATCATTAGCACTACCGATGAGCATTATTTCAGCCAAATGCAAAATCAGCAAACCTTCTCCCAGTGATGGTTTATTTTCATAGCGGTGGCCTGACTGAAGGTAACGTTCGTGAACTGGACATTCCTGGAGCAATAACTAACTTTGTGAGTCGTGATGTTATCGTCGTTACTGTTCAGTATCGAGTTGGTGTTCTCGGTTCGTGATGCGAGAATTTTATTCGATTCATATCGTAAAACTGATTATATTCATTACATCCATGAAAGTGATTTAAAACCAATTTATTGTTTGTTCGAATTCCCGGAAATTTATTGTTATCGAAGAAAGCATTTTTAAGTTCGGATATTTCAGTCGATGAATTAATCGAATTTCTCAGTTGAAATTCAAAAATTTCACCGTTGAATTGAAGAGAATAGCTACATTCTCTATTGTACTTCCATTATTAAGGTTTCTTCACGACAAATACTGATGACTTCCCACCGAATCGTGGTCTGCACGACGCAGCAACAGCCCTCAATTGGGTCTACGATGAGATTGAGGCATTTGGTGGTAATAGGTCAGAAATTACAATATTCGGAATATCTGCTGGATCGAGTATTGTTTCTGCACTCACTCTTAGTCCATTGACTAGAGGTTACTATCATCCATTCTTTAATTTCACTCTCAATGTTTTGGTTTCTTTCCTAAACAGATGATGCGACTTAGCTAATTTTCGATCAGTGGTTTTTCGTTTCTCAAAATATTACTGATTCCAATGCAAACTTCATTTACGTCTCAAACGATAAATTAACGATGTTGAATTGAGAATCCAATTTTGCAATGAAGTTCGCTAAAATGTTGGACTCCTAATTTAAAATCGTTAATTTATGTTTGATGAAAGTTTCAATTTCGAATAGAACTGTATGAATATTCAAGATAGAATCCACCAAGCCATAATGCAAAGTGGAAGTCTATTGACGATGTACGATGGATATATAAGGCAGCGTTCGAAACGAAGTCAAATACTGGCTGAAATGATGTGTAACTGTTCGGCAACGGAATGGGAATCGAAGCGTTTCGGCAGATTGCGGCAATGTATGGAGCACGCAACGATGTATTTCATTTTGGATAATGATTATGAATATGGCAAGGTTCATTCTTGATCAATAACATTGAATGTGGGCGATTTTCGCATACGAGTACTGTTTATCGATCGCGCATATCGATTCAAATTATTCAGAACTTTCGATGTTCCCACCGAAGATCGTCATAATTCTTGTCATATTGCCACATATCATTACTCGATTTTAACTGATGATTAGCTCAACGGAAAGTCATTCAGTAACTTATGCCTAATCCCTTCCAGCAAGTGAATGATTTCGGATGGCTGATTACTGCAGATAATCTCACGTTACCAGATACTCCTCAGACTTTGGCGGAACAAAGACCGAACATTCCAGTAATGATCGGAACGGCCAGAGATGAATTCTATTATTTCGGTAGAATAACCTCTGAAATTTTGAAATTTTCGCGATTTTGACTGAATGGATTCCTTTTTTTCTTCGAATATTTTCATAATCTATGAATTGCTCGTGAACTGAGCGAAAAAATATTATATATCTATCTAATAACTGATGAAACGTTTTTGTTATTGATATTTGGCGTATTCTAGTACTATCTTTTCAACGGATCACTCCTTAACGCTCAATGAAAAACGAATAGCGACTTAACGCATTTGCTCTCATTTTGATAATTTTTCCAAACAAACAGTTTGCAAATGTTCGTTTTTTCAGTCGCAACAATTTTCCAGTTGAATTTTGTAATTTTAAATCGATTTTCATTCGAAGATGTTCATAAAGAAAACCTCGAAACTATTTCAGTTCGTGAGCATTCGACAACTCTCGAAGATTTCAATTCCACATTTCACAGGACTCTTTTTGATCGCATTGTTGGTAACATAACCGAAAAGACTGAATTGAATGAAATGATATATGAGCTGATAAGTGCCATTTATGTAAGGCATGGTGTACCTGAACTGAGTGAGTATGACCACGAAAGGTGGTTGAAAACTACTGTTGAAGTGAGTGGTGAGCTCTCTTTCGAATCGCTCCTTTTGACTGTCAGTCACGTTACGTGTTCATTTGTTCTTTAGTATTGTCAGTTTTGCTTGAGCACACATCCAGTTTGTACAGGATTCACATCCTATTTATGCAGCATTCACGTGCGTTTCTCTTATAATCATTCCAAATTTGTTGAGTGAATGTTTATATGTTTGACTCATAATAACAAAGCGTTAATGAAGCGAATTGATTTGAGACATTCGGTGGCTTATTCTTCATTGCACCAATTGCGAAAGAGATTGAGTGGTACCGAAACGGTGATAACAAAGACATTTTCATCTATGAGTTTGATTACGAATCGGATTTAGTACACACTGATCGATTCGACGATTGGAAACGTTTGTTTATGAAAAACTTTTAATTTATCCGTTTGAATAGTCTTATTTTTTAACTGTGATTCTCCTTATTCGGTCGTTCTCTGGTATGAAACTTATACAACTATTTAGGTGTACTCTTACAACCACTGGTAAAGGATCTCACGGTGATTTCGTATGAACAGCATTAGACATTAATTGAAGTTCAAAAAAATTGTTACCATTTTGTTGGGTTCGATTTTTGTCGAACAACGAATCTTGTCCAAACAAATTTATGACGGTTTTGACAGCAATAATCGAACGATACTCGTGTAATAATTGCTATAATGATCGCACATTACATTCATTACTTCTTCTGTTTATATTCCTTCTTACCGTCTGAATTTCTCTTTCAGCCATTTCTCATACCGAAGAAATATGTTTCATATTCCTCTCGGAGGAATGCTGGAAACGAGGTGAGCGTGAAAATCGTACCGTCTCTATGGATCATACGATCGCTGACCGTTTGGGGCAGTTATGGACTGACTTTGCTAAAACGGGGTTATTCTTTTCGATCATTAAGATTATATGATATCATCAGGGATGATTATTCTCGTTAATCGTAAAAGACAATTGATATTAATAATATGAAACTTTAGAAATTCAAAAACTCGCAATTCAAAATACACTAATAATCTGAACAAGATACGATCATTCAGTAACCGCAAATAATCTAAACAAATATTTTCAGAGTCCCTTCACCTTCATGGAAACCGTTTGATGACATCGACTCGTTCAAATATTATTCAATCAGTTCAAATCCATCAATGAAGTGTGGTTATTCGGATAAACATCGATATGCTTGGAACGATGTTAGTTAATGAACATAATGTTGTCGTTATTGCAGTAAGTGGACAAAGATTCAATACGGTGGTGTTCATGTCGAAGAATCACTAAGAATTAGTAATGACAATTCATCAAAGTAATCAATTATCCACACAACTACGTCCCTAGTAATTTCTGCACTGAAGGAAATTTAATCTTAACAACTGAGTTGTGCTTCTCTGATATACAGTCAGTCAGTTTCCTAATTGATCCATACAGAAGTTATCCTTTGAACATCTTCATCCGAAAACTAATTCTATTATCAACACGATAATCCTATGTCGGCTTTACCAATAAATTTAACACTGTTAATCGCCAATTTTCAGATATTACCAACCGTTCTCAAGAATATGGCTCCTTCGATGAGCAATACAATGTCCGATGATGACTCATTAATCTCGTATTTGAATTAAATAATTGCTACAAACTTAGTTACTGAAGTGTTGACATCATTTCGGCAATTGTTACTTCATACCGCGTTGATAATTTGTGATAAAAATTTTAATATTTCGATGTCACCTCAAGCAATCATCAGGCATCTTTGGAATCATTTGCATCATTGAAAATAGCGAAACTGATATGAAAATTTGAGATCGTATTAGAAGGCAATTTTGCCGATGGTTTAATTTCGCATTTGATTACTTCTTTCTGGACATTATTGAGTCGGAACGAAAATAAGGCTCACAATTTTTTTGCAATCGCTAATTTTTTTGTAAACTTTTATAATCGTTTAATCATCGGGTGAGAAAATAATCTCAAAAAGACTGTTTTTTGCACTCATATCGTTAGCTGTGTTGAAAGAAGGATCCTGATAAGTAAAAAATATGACATTGATGAGAACAAAGAGGATGTAATTACTCATCAAATAAAGTGTGAATATGTACATTCTTATATCTATTTATTTATTTATTCCAGTATTAGGCATGTTAAGAAATCTGACTTCGTTGAAGGCTAATCCATCGAAATTATTTTCTTTCGATTGAAGTTGGTCCGTTACTAACGCCGCTGATCAAAAAATTCACGATAATTTTCACCTATAAATTAATCAGCTAAAATCAGTACATTAATCCCCATTGCTGATCCGTTATTCCTTCAAATTCGCTATCGCATTGTGGATCTTATCGAAAAAAGCCCTTATCAAGGCATAGGCTCATCTCATTTTAGCATACTCCACAATCCCTTTGCAATAATTAACAATTTTTTGAGGTGAGCTGAATTTTTTAAACAGAGTTTCTGTGAGACGTCAAACATCAGCAAATGCTACGGAATGACGACATCTCATATTGCTATGAGTGCATACGGCATAGAAATGCACTGCATTCATACCGTATAACCGTGAATACACACCACACCCCTTTTGACAATCGCCCTCGAATTCCTCTTTTTTCATCGGCTGCCAACCTGCACGTTGTTACCCTGCACGCTCCACCGCCCAATTCATTCTCCGCCCTCCAACGTCACATGTCCTTTCAACAGTAACCAAACTCAGGAATGATTCAACATCACTTCATATATATATCGCTATTTGGAGGGTGAAGCAACGTACATGAAAGTTATGATAAATTCAATGCACTGTCAATGGATTACGGAGTTCGATGTTATTGTCACATTTAGAATCCTTATTCAAGAAGACGAATAAGAGCGGAAGGAATTACTTTGAAAAGTTATTTATTCTCGTGATGTAGTGAGACAATACGTAAGATTATTTGTAGATCTTCCACAGGACCAGATGAAATCCATTTTATGTGCACAAATCATATTTTGTTGTTGTTATAACATTATTAATTTGTTTGTTTTCGATAACAGCTCAAAGTCGAGAAATTCGCTCAAGATGTTTATCTCAGTGCACAGCATTCACAAAAGTGTCCAACTTATGAAGTTCACACTTCGAAAAATGTAAACGTTTTGATTAATTATGACATTATTCCAGTCAAAACCATTCCCACGTATAAAATTTTCTTGCCTCAACATCGGATAAAATTTCACGCATTAACGGATTAATCGCTTTCCTCATTTGGAAGAAAAACTGCCAAACTTACAGCCACTCATCAATTTTAAGCTCTTACGTTGGTATGTATATCAACCGCACAATAACTGATCTCGAATACACCAACGACGTAGTTCCATGGGCTTTAAAAATTGTAGTCAAATGTGGAGCAATTGCGGTCTTTCTCTTAATCCATTCAAACAAAACGTTACCCTCACCACACCGAACATCCCGATTAAAATGTCAAATTGTGACATCGAATATATTGAACAATTTTGGTGTTTACGATCGGTAGTATCGTCAACCGTCAATCGCTCGAAGTATATTGCAGATAGCATATTGCAGATAGGATTTGCAAAAGCCAATAGAGCACTTAGTTTACAGAACAGATGTTTATGTTCAATAGAAATACGCCGTCGTTTAAAACTGAGGATATAAGAAACAACATAGTTCCGGTCTTAAGCTACGACGCAGCAACATAGAATTAAGGAAAAACAACAGAATATTGCGGAACGCAAATTTCTACGAAACATTCTTCACAAAAAATGTTCGTAACAGCACCCAAATACGCAATTATGCTATGAAATTCATCGTATCATCGGTCTATCAAGAAAAGTTGATCGTTCGTCAGTCCGTGTATGTCGAAAAAGAATGATCTTGCTCACATCTTGCGGCGCAGTGACCCTAAAAACCCGAATCGGATTATTTACAACATCACAAATCGACTGAACCCATAATAGAAGGCATAGAAGGTGAACGTGGACAATGTTGTTGCATTGAACCCTAACTGTCATGGCATCAAAAAATTTATCCAGTTGAAGTCATCAGAGTACAGTAGAACGGTTAGCAATGCTTGACACAGTAAGAAATGCATAATGACAACGGTTGAACAAATCGTAATGAGCCGTCACAGTGTACGATTCAAACAAACATTATTATGCTGCATGTACTGCACAATAGCATCGGCACCACTGAAGCACCACTCTAGTGGAATAATTAAGTGATGCTGTTATTTGTTTGCTACTCACCTTAGGCTGAATTTGAACTGACCTGTACGTTGAGATATATAAACGGTTGGAAAATGAATGCAGTTCTGAAAAATTTTATCAAAGATTACGTGACTATGTAAAGTGTTACATGTGAACAAATCATATGTGATTATGTGAAACTATAATGCCGGAAGAGGGAGGCAGATTTGAGTTGTTTTTATAGTTAACTGAAACAACACCAAACCATATAAACCTATTTTATCAAATTTTTTAATCAAACAATACAGACTGCGATTTGATAAAGATGATCAATTTTTCCACTCTTCAAGTATTACTCCGCTAATTGCTTTGCAGTTATTTGAGTGTCTACATGTAAAATTCGAAAAAATCCTCTTTCATCTATTCTCTTCACTGATTTTGAATATATTCCTGAAATTCCGTTGAATTTATTTTATAAAGTTACAAAATTCAAATATTATTCTGCTACATGTGCCACACAACCGCTCTCCACTCTCATACGTACTGTGACGAACTTTGAGAGATTCGTTAATCGTAGCCAATGCGCTGAGCGCAGAGCGCAACGGCTGCGTGTAGAGAGGATGGCGTGTGTTGTATGTATATACGTAAAATTGATAGATAGCAAAGCGGTCAAGAATTACGTGCTAGGCATTACTCACTCGGATGGCACTGTATGGCCGCTGCGAGTATATACATCGTGTGTGTGTGTGTGTGTGATGCTCTTCTATAGGCTTGTTGCAGTTTATATACTGCATAACGTATATTTTTGTCGTACGATTATATTTTGACGTTGTTAACGAATGAGCAACCGAATGAAATGAACGACGAATAAATGAAGAACTGAACGAAAAATCTCTTCTAACCGAGCAGTTCAACTCCACCTAAATAATAACGTTTGTGGTTAAAGCATTCTTCGCGTTCATTGTATTCCATATATTATGCATTGTATATAGTATATGTGCAGTGTATATTATGTTACATTCAATAAATGAATATATGTATATGTATACAAAGTGATACATTTGTAAATATTATAAATCTTCCTTATTTGAAGAAACACCAATTGTGAGAGAATTGCAATGCGATAAAATAACGAAAAACTGAATGAGAATGCAGCAGTTTTGTTCAGATGAGCATTGTTTCAGAGGATTTTCAATGGGTTCTTTGATTCGTCGAGAGCTGATCAGTTTAGTAACTACTACATTAGAATTTAGATAGCAATTTCAGTTATCATCATATCACATTCGTTCAGTGATCTGTCTGCATCAGCACACAGCGATATCATTTATATTTTGCATTTGTTCTGTTCGATTACATCCCAGTGTCATTGTTACCGTTGTCATCATGCTATTATTGTCACTACTCATAATACTTCATTGCGTCATTAATACCGCTTTTTCGCTCATTCCACTACTTCCTTATGATGAGCATTTCATATTTATGAGCACAAGTGCACCATCACCACCAGTAACTTGTTCACTGAACTAAGTGATCACACCAGTGATGCAAGTTCTTCATGCACAGGTCAGCCAGCGGGTATCGTCACCATACAAATGCACGAAGCAGCATCCCGAATAAGCTCGCGTCGTGCTTGTTCCCAGTGCAGCCTGCAACTTTGCTTTGATCGCGTTCGTTTGTTTATTAATATTTGCAGTGCCCTAATCGTTGCACTTCCAATCGTCTTAAGTTTACCGCACTTCTCAACTTTGTTGCAAATAAACAAACATCGCAAGAGATACATACTCAATCACATTATCTGCTCATCGCTCGTTCACTTCAGCTCATTAATATTTTCATTGTCATTATTGTGTTCAAGCATCTATCATTGAACAAATTATTGCGCCAGCCATCCAATGTTATAACATCCAGATCATTCCAATAATGTTCGGTTAGGGAATTATTCCATCGCATAGGGCTCTGTAGATACCACCGATGGATTGTGCAATTGTGCAATTCGATAAATTATTCATATACGAAACAGATTTGTTAATGTTTATTTTCTGTGAAAATACTCGAAATCAGAGAGCCACGGAAATGAGATTTCAGCGTACACAACATGCATCTTTTATCTTGATCATGGCATCCTTAAAGTCTGTGATAGTTTTTCCATTTCCAGTGCTCAGTGCTAACAGCTGGATTTCATTATTCCCCTCTCCAATCACAATCTTCTTATTTTATCCGCATATCGCTTTGATGTTGCCCGCAGAAATTTGGATAAACTGATGACATTTCTGGAATTGCACCATGTTGAGTATAATTACTAATTGCTAAGCTAGTCGAAATGATTATTCATTTTGTAACCAGCAAGGGTGCAAAAAAAAGGAACAAGAAAAACGCGATAACCCGTTTAGTGACCAGCAATTTTCAAAAATCATTTCCTGTTACTGGCGAACTTGAGTGCTAAAGTATCGTCGGTTATCTTCAACCGTCATTCAAATTACCCTCCGATTATAACTACACCATATCTTACATGAGCGATTAAACTCAATCTGATTTTAGGCTCTATTCTTAGACAAATGTGTACTTTGCATGGTATGCATCGGTCGATCTTTATCCACGAAAATTTCTTCAGTTAATTGCTCATTTAACACAATAACTCATCATTTCGTTATGAAACCAATTTTGAATGCTCAAGCAAAGCATTCATATCTTAAAGTGACCAGCAAAACACTTTCGAACAGTTACTTTTTTTGTAAACGCATTAACTAATGCACATTATTCTAGATAAATGTATCCATAGTTCGGCGTGTCGAATGAATAATTTCAATGAATTGTTTACAAAGCGACAGCTTCGAGTTAGATTCATTCCGCAACGGAGATATCTTCTTTTAGAACGTATTTGCCTGATGACTGACTTCTAGGTATATTTTGTTCCGATTATTTGCGTTTTTGATTTGAATATAATCCTTTTCTTCACTGTCTAGAGCCTCAATGAATTTGATCCAATTTTATGAATTCCAGTTCAGAGTTAATTAATTCATCTGTTTTGTATCTCTTTATTTGCAGCATTTATGTACTTTTATAATTGTCCAACGAAAGTGTCTTCATTAACTGATAAGCGGCGTTGAAAGATTGCGAGAATATTTCCCAAATGTAATTTTCATAAAGGACTTGTGAATTTGAAGTTTTTATGGTGTTGGAAACAAATGTTTTCTGTGGAAATATGTTCAAAATTCAATTATTTCGATTCATTCATTTGGCAAATGACAAATGCATGAGCCAAACATCACATTTTTGAATTCATGATTTGAAATTTTAATAAATTCCCAGAAGTGCTCATACAAACCAAGTTTGTTTAATCACCACTTCAGCAAAAACTCCGCACCTCATTCGTGTACATATCTCTACGGAATTGTTAATCTCAAAATCTGTCGTTCGGATATGAGTTCTTTTTCTTAGTACTGAATCGATAATGATAGCAAATGTCAGATCAGTAAGAACTAAAATTCATGTGATAAACGATTGTTTTCAACTGTTCTTTCTGTTCTTCGCATAAGTGTTTGACTTTTTTTTGTTTTTTTTTTATATGTCATGCTCACTTATGAGCGACTGAATGTTTATTACGTTGTTTCGTGCTAATACGCTTTATGCAGTGACAGCAGAATAATCGTGTGAAAAAGGCGATCATATTCTATAATAATCAAGTAGAGTAATAACTGGAAATGATTCATCGTAAGTTTTATGCAGTTACACGAATAGATTGGCATCTTGCAATTCCCGAACCATTAGCTTTCCATTAGCATTTTACTTTGCAATCGTTTCAAAAGTGTATCGGTGTTTAGTTTTCCGAGTGTTTTCCTTTCTGGTCTCGTTGATTTGTTGTCAACAATCTTGTTTTAGTGATTAGATGTCAAGGTGACAATTGCAGACGTTTTGTTTGTAGTAGTGATCAGCTGTGAAGTTTTGTTAGTGTGAAGTTGATTTAGAGTGACGTTGATCGTTCGCAATAATCATTAATCACTCATCAAGTTGTATGTTTGATCATTTTTATTCCTTCTCTGTCAGCACGTTTTTAGTGATATGTCATGAATTTTGCTATGAGATTGTTTTTCTTTTCAACGACGGCATTCCCAACGTAATGGCAAAATTTTGCAGTGTATTTACAAAGATCGACTCTTGATGTGTGTCACTCGTCTGAATAACCTTCTTGAAGTTTTTTTGCAAATAATAAGGAAGTGTGTGTGTTTTCTCCTTGTGCTATCCTTTGAACAACAACTCCCGTATTACATCTAAATATCTTTCATTTTTCGTCTATTTTCTTCGGTCATTTTCATTTCAATTTTTTAATGGAAACTTTCATAGAAACGATTAAACACATGCAATTAAACAACGTTTTGCTTTTTTAACTGTGACTTTAAAATCGTAGGTCACATGTAAAGTCTCACAGAATTGCAATGCTTGATTTCTGTCATGTGCATTGGAATTGCTCTAATGATGCCTTTTCACGAGCGTTTGCATCCTTGATTTGTATCACTTGATATCAGCTTGCTTATCAATTTCTTCGCATTGATCTTTCACCAGCGAGCCCCTCACTGGTGAATGATCAATGCGAATAAAGTGATTTTGATTCGCGTCCTCAGTCTCGCAGGCATTCACATAATATTGCTTTTTCGAGGAGTTGTTAATGAAGATTCCGTTTTTTAAGCTAAACTTATTCATCAATATTCGTATGAAGAATCATATTTCAATGAAGCAATTACATAGCGCTTGTTGAATGAATATAGTGTTACTGTATTTCATTGATCACAATTGTCTTTTCAAATGGATGACTACAGAAATGGACATTTTTTTGGATATGGTCAACTTTCGATTGGTTTCATTTGTGATTGATTGCTATGCACTTGTTTGTATCTTTGAACTTGCTTATTGTTAGACTATTCAATGAATTCGACGTGCTTCGTTCATGCCTTTGTTTGACCGCGCTTGAAAAACTGAAAATGATCGTACTCAAATCGCTGCTGATAGTGAACAGCAAAAGTGATGTGAACTGAAAAGTGGTTATCGTGATGACAATTCAGCGCTTCATTCATCTGCGTAGTGTTCATCAAGTATCTGTGGCTTTCATACAGGATTTCAATTTGAGCAACTCAACTCGAAGCATCACATCGAACAACCATGTCAGTCGATGAAAGTCGTGCCTCAACGCCGTCTGTTGATATAAGCGACTATTCCTCATCACCTGCACCATCTTCATCGCAAACACCCATCACCCATATCAATAGCAGCATCTCTAATGGGTGAATCTTATAATTGTATTCAGTTTACATGCTCCAACGCTATAATACATGCCATGTAGATTTGTTTTTGTTCTATGAAATTTTGAACAATGACATAACTCGTATTGGTAATCGGGTCTTTGCCTTGAACTTATCACATCTATAAAAAATCAGTCAGTAACTCTTTTAAAAAGTAATTCTGAAGTGCGAAACTAGCTGAAATTAAGCTCACAGTAACGTTGATTGAAGGTACCATAATGGAATCACTGATTTTTCGACCGTTGCCGAAGGTGCTCGCACGTCTACATCGAGTCGCTCAATAGCCTCTCATATGCATTTTAGTCAGTTCACAAACCAGTCACCGCCTTTCACTATGAGTTAATATTCTTTTATTCATTTATTACATTCGACTTCTTAATGTACGGATAAAATAGAAATGTTATTGATTTGATTTAACAGTTAAAACTGTTAATTTTCTGTTGAACAGTTAAAACTCTGTTAATTTTCAGACGATAATCGTTTTATCAAACGCCCTCTGAATGCATACATGATTTGGACAAAACAAGAGCGTAAAAAGATCTTAGAATCGGATCCGAGTTTAAAAATGCACGAAGTTAGTCGAATGGTAAGTGTTGATTTTGATTCGATCAGTTTTTTAGTATATTGAAGAGTGTCTTTTCAATTTCTTGTTAGCACCTTTGTTTTTCAGTAATGTTTTATTGTATAAGTTTTCGATCTTTCATAAAATTCCAAACCTTTCAGTAGGATTGTTTCAGATGGGTGAGAAATGGAAAGTGATGACTGAAAAAGAGAAGAAACCTTTCTTCGAGCTATCAAAGCAGAGTAAACTGGAGCATAAAAGGGTTTGTTCGCTTAAAATTATTCACACAACGCTATTGATTTCGTTTGAAAAAAATTGAAATAAAAGGTGACGAAAGTTTTTTTCTTGCATAACTAAAGACGTCAGCGAGGTAACTGTGTGGAAGTAAGGAAATGTGTTTTCTAGCAGATGTGATCGACTTGTCTCTGTGTAACTTTTAACATGAATGTTGTTGTTAGCATTAGTGCCGGAACATTAATGCTGAATAGAATCCGATCGAAAATATATTCCTTGATCATCTGATGAACGTGCATGAAGAGGTTAATTGATAATGCGAAAGAGATCCGGAAGGATGCAGTGAAATTCATTGTTGTTGAGCCATTGAATTCAATTCAAATGCAATACTGCTGAGCATTGGCGCTGTGTTCTCTAATAGGCTACTAGTCGAGCTGGTTGCTCCGATAGTGCGCTGGCTTGCTGCTTTTTACATACTTTGGAAACATGCATCGATAACTTCCGCTACAATAATTTTTTAAGGGCATAAAGTGACATGAATTGCGTTATTTTCTTTCGTTAGCGGTTTAGTATGCCATCTTTTTTTCGGACTTCTGCAAACTTATTACTTTTCGTCTACGAGGGATTGCTTGTTTTCCCCAAAGTCAAGATATGCAAACCTTGTGCGATGTCCACATTTCAGTGAATCAGTTGATGTTCGTGGATCAGATTGATCTTGTCATTTGTTTTAATCTGCATTTGTTGACTGAATGTTGAGTCGGCAAACCATAGAGACACAGTTTCAAGTTGCTGAACCGGAAGGTCGGTACGATACGTGTCAAGCATTTGCCAAAGTTTTTGGTGTGCAGCTTTTTTGCCAAAGAGCATGTTTATATGATCTTATGGAACTCGAATCTGCTCTCTGATTTCACAAGACCACTTTTGATTATGAGTTCTAGTGGGGGAAGAAGATCAGACAATAATTGATACTACCTCCACACATGTCTCTCCATCCCATAATTTTCGTATGTATGATATAATCAGTTTTGGAACAAAATCAATATCGCTCTTAACAGGATAATCTTTGAACATACTCAGAAATGTATAATTCGTCCATAATTCCAGTCTCACAAAGCTTCAATTATGAATATACTGTATTGCAGAGCTATTACCTTTAGAACTTCGAGATTTGTTTATAAAATGCTGAATCACTCAGAAATATACAGACATCACATACAGGTATATTAGTTCAGAATACAGTCTTATTATTCATCGCCCGTATTAAAGTTCTGTAGACTCCGAAAATAGATTTGAAAGCAACCACGCTACTGCAGGAATATTATGAGCTTCATATTCAAGCTACAACGGCTCTCATTCTTGCCAGCAACATAATGATTTCTTCGAGGTTCTCTGCTGTCAGAAAATTTTATGTGTTCTTGAGGAGTGTTGCTCACCTTCAGAGTTAGAGTGATTTATTTATCGGAAGGATGGAAAGATTTGATAACTTAACTAAACCAGGTGATTCAGAATTATCTCTCCAATGTTTCGTCTTCTGACTTCAGAGGTCTTCAAGGTACATTTACGGGAGATCAATCATTTTTACTAAGTTTTCAGTTGAATGCACTAGTATGCTGGCCGAACCTCGTCACCAGTGTAGGATTTCTGAATTGCATTGCATGATCAGTGAAGGTGATATTTTAATTGGCTTTGAGAAGGATGTGTGAGTGAGTCAAGAGCAAGGAATTTGATTATCTCATCATTAAGTCTTAACAACTTTAATTGTTGGCTGCGTCATTCCACCTGATTGCTGTAATTTACTGTTAACTACACCTTCCTCTCCATGATTGCTTTCGCACGAAAACGAGCGTAGAGTGATATGTAATTCGCTATATCCCTGACTTGGGTCATTGCTGGCCTCATCAGCTCGACGAAGTGGCTCTTCCTTCGGAAATCATTTGCTTATTATTATCGTTTTTTTTTTTGCTAGGTGGATTCCATTTGATTGGAATTCGACAAATGCAATGAATTCTCAAAAGATTTTGCCAAATTTTGGACGGTATTTTCTAAAGAAACTAGAAGCATGATTGCAAATTATGAAGAAAGATTCGAAAGAAACGATTAGCAGATTGATTCTGCTAACGATAAGTAGCGTTTTAGTGAAAACTGTCGCTATTATTTTTTCAATTGATGACACTTTTAGCGAAAAATTTTCGTTACGTTTTCGTTAGTGAATGCCTTTTAGCGGACCAAAGATATTTCTTTAGGGAATCAGCGAGTAGCGGAGATACTTTTTCAGCAGTATGCCGATCACTGCTGCTGAGACATTGTTAAACGTATAAGTAACGTACTATGAATTCTGATATGCTTGATTTTTTATAATCGATTTGTGAATATGAAATAATATCGATTAAAGATAGCAGGCATAAAGATGTATAGGAAACGAGTTATTTGCTTGTATGTTTTATATTGAATGGCTTATATACATACGTATTTTATTTCTATGTATATGTTTATCTGTGTATTGAATGTTGTATGCACATTCAATATTGGTGTGGAATAATGCTATATTCGAGCAGTTGGTATTGCTTGTATTCACTCGATTGGTTGCGTTCGATTGCAGAAGCCTTTACTTGAATGTTGAAATTTCATGATTATTGTCTTCAACATATTGTACGCTTAGTTGGGATCGGATATTTTTTGTACCCACTGAAGGGAACACCTTTTGCAGTGTGGAACATTTTAAGGCATTTATTATTAATTGAAAAAGTTGTTATCACATTTAGAGGCGTGGCGTGTTGTGTGTATATAAAACTTAGATAATTCTCATCGAGTGAATGCGGTTGGTAAAGATAGGTACAAGTAGTTGGTTGTTTTTGAAGTTTGCATTCAACAACAAATATATTGATTTTATGCTGAATAATGTTCATTGCGCAGTGAAATAAGTGAACAACGAGTCGTTGTTTTAGGTGCTTCGAGACAATCCAAATTTGATCTATCATCCGCAACGCAGAAAGTTTCTGAAATCGCTCATTAAAGCTGCTGAATTGTCGGCAATGGAAATGGACGTACCGACGAATAACAACCACGCATCGTCAGCAGTTAGCATCATGTCATCGCAGTCGTCTTCTCCGTCAGCAGCATTTCAGACGACGATCGTCCGACCGCGAATCAGTGCGTTTTTGCGTTTGTTTTGCTCTTTCAACAATTCCTCAACTAACGTATTCCCCAACAAATTATGAGTGCTAAGAGTTGAAACTGTAAGTTGAAATTGCAGTTACATTTTATATTTTTAGATTTTTATATCGTCAATATTTTCAGATGGCTGTTCGAGTCAGTCTTATCAACAAGGTGTTACCCAAGCGCAAGGTTTATTCTATTTCTTTGCATTTCAATATTATCACTTTGTTAATCTCATTGATTCTTGATTAGAGTTATTCACCATGAATAAAATTCTCTTTTAAGTTGTGGCTGCCCCTTCTCCTGGCACGGTTCTTGTGGCACAAGCTTTGGGAGTTCGGACACCTGTGCATGTACAGACTCCTCAGCAGGTGAAATATTCAATTGTTAGTCGATGAAGTTCAATTTTATCTAACTAATTCATAAAGTTCAAGCATTTTTGTTTGAAGTGTTCGTCAAGTTAAACGAAATTAGTAGTACGAATTCATCGTGTTTAGTCATGAGTTTTACTTGTTTCGTGAACGTATTTTTCGGAGCCCTGACATAGCATATTGATTAGAGACAAACATTGAAACGGTTTTTTTTGTTGCTGAATAAAATGAAATTGATTATAATTACTGAACGCAATAGGCTATTGTAAGAACGTTGATGAGACTTTGAAATACTGAAGTGCCGAGGGAACGGACAATAATCCAGTAAATTTGCATCAAAAGTGGTTGTATGATGAGGATGTTTTGAAAGTTCGGAATGGAAATGTTGTTATGCTTATCGTGCACGATATAAAGTTGGACCAGAATCAGGTGTTGATTGTTTGCAGTTGCAGGGCACACCCATATCGTTTACCTTCCAAACAGCACAGCCCCAATCGGCGGTACTGCAAAAGAATGTTTTATATTCATCGTCGATGAATTCAACCCCAACACATAGTAATTTCAACAGTAATGCACAGCATGCAACACCAGCAAATATGCATCAGATGTTGGATCTTTATTATACTTCGCTGTGTCAACCGGCATTCCCTGAGCCTGGTTTGTTTTTATTTTGTTGTTTGATTCCCTCTGCTTTTATCATTTTTCTTAGTCTTATTTGTTGATCATCTAATCCCTCTCTTTCCTATACGATTTTGAAGTTTTTGTTCGTTTTCATCTTCGTCGTTATTATCTCAGATAGTTCAAAAGTGCTGTAACTAATGAACAGCTCTTATCTTGACATGTAATTTAAGCAGTGAAATGGTTTTATTTTAGTAGTTGAACGTTTTGAAGAAAACGTCTGTGAAATGTGTATTTGAGTGTGATATATCTGCAAGCTTACTAACGACATCCAACAATATCTCATTTATACTTGTTAGTCACGGCCAATAATTGAAGTGCATTAAGTGAGGTGATTGCAGGTGAAACAAGCACGATGGCACCACCGCAGTACTATCTGGATCAGTATCAGCAGTTGCATTATCAAGCGATTGCAGCTGCAAACCAACAGAATTATGCTCATCACGCACAAATGACTACTTCACACAGTGCATATTAAACTACCTGTTCATTAGTTCATTTGGAATATAAGCAGTCGACAGAGTGTTAAGTGGTTGTTGTGCATATTATAAAGGCAAAATTTTTGTTGGGGATGAAGACTAAACGGTATCAGAAAACGAATAGGGTATTGAACGCAGAAATGAAATTAAGCAAATGATGCAGTAGAATATTTGATTGTTATTATTTGATGGAAATGCTCATTTTATTGTTATGTGGATTGCTTTTATATTCATTCATTCGCTTTTCGTATCGCATTTGACGTCAATTCTTGTTTTGAGTTTAATTCCGATTCTGTTGCATATTAATGGGAGATCATAGTTAAAATGTTAAATTGAGTTAAATTATTTGTTAGATATTTGTCGGATTTGTGTGTTGTTTCGATTTGCTGTAATCCTTGTTAGTGATACTGGGGCAGAGGTGAGACAGTTTTACATATTCATTGTGTAAAGTTTAGAGTTAGGCATTTCCTGTGTTGTTCACATCAAGTAGTTTTGAGTTTCAATCGCATTTCCAATCTTGCATTGATGAGCGGTTATGGTCAGTGTTATTTCTTTGAATGCTGGTGTCATTGGTTCAAATTTGATTCAGTAAGATGGTTGGAAAAGTATTTCTTCAAATCTCTAACATTTCAAATCATTCTCCTTCAGTTCTTTGATTCGCTTTAGAAAATAACTTCTATCCATCAATCATTTTGTCAGTTTGTTATTTTATTTCATTGCATCCAGTGAATATTACTGTATAGTTCTCGTTACTGCTATTAATATGATTAGTCGTCTCTATTGTTATGATCGCTTTTGTTATACTCATCGTCACTTTTGCTGTTACTGTCATTTTGTGTAAAGTTGAAAATCGCTGAGCGAAATATCACAAATATTTCTTATCGCAAACATTTTGTATAAGCATCTAGTTGTCTGTTCTTATTTGTTTTTGAAGTGTAAAATGTTCAATCAACGAAACAATTGTCAACGATTGTTGATAATTGTTTGAGAGTTTCGTTAAAGTTGCACTGATGTACGAGGAGCACTTATCGAAAGTATTGTTGTCGTCGAATATTGCGTTGCGTTTCCATCAAGTTCAAAAGCAATCTTTCGAAACTCTTTGAATGAATCCACCTTTTGGCATCATCATTACTGAATTAGTATGATTGATATTAAAGTCTATTTTCCCATACTCAAAAAATTCTGATTTGAACGTGATACATTCAGTTCGTAATGAAATTATTTTCCCTCTTCCAAAAAAAAATTCAACTGCTGCTTTATCTTCTTCTCAGTTTATGCTTTCCTATTTTCCGTTTTCCTACTGTATTTTGTGTTTTTCTACTGTATTCAAGATCTTGTTTTCTATTCATTCATTGTGAGTTCCTCATCGTCTATCTTGAAACATAATCTGAACTGCTACTATAAATTGAATCTTCGAATTTGTATTCTAAAAGCCATAAAATTAGCCGATGAGACTATCCAGTTGCTTTGATGATATCGAGTAACACGCAGGAAATATTTCCAGTTTTATTGGTATCACGTAAACAAAAACGTATTTCATTCACATTTCGTCGTGTATAACTACTCTTATCTGGCAAGCAGTATCGTTCAAGGAATACTCGATCTGTTATTGGTACCTTGTGATGATACCTTCTTTATGACAGACAGGTCAACTCTCAACTTGGTGTTGTTTTCGCTGATGGTTTGATTGGGGATGAATCATTCGAATACATAATGATCTCATTCATTGTTCCATGTTATTGACTCTATTCATTCAAGTATTATTTTATTGATTTATTCGTTAAATTATAACTTGTTCTTTTTTTAATCACCGTAACACACGCGTTCATGATTTTTAATGTAATATCGCGTTTGTTTTTGTTATTGAAGCATTGAATGTGCAGAGCACGTTGATCTGTCAAAGTGTCTTGTAATTATATCTTTTTATTCGCTATGCAATTATTGTGTTGTTTGTTTGTATTCGTTAACTTTTATGTAATGTTTTGTTGCCTCTTTGAATGTTCTCGAATCCTTATGATGGTAATTGATTGACATTATTAAAATTATTGACACAATGAAGAGACCGATTATTTGCATAAATTGCCATATTATCTGACAATGAGCTTTTTGGTCTGTACACGGAATTGTTTCGGAATTTAAATGCCTCATTTGGACATTGCATGTGTCAAATTGATGAGAATGGCCCGGAAAGCCGAGAAACGGCCCAGTCTGAACGCAGCGAAACAATAACTATCTAGTTGTTTTTAAGCATATGAAGTCGTTTCCGGAAAGAATTAAAACACTCAGCGAGTATTTGTTGTTTTCCTTCAGCTTGAAAGCATCCGACAATGAAATGGTTCTCCAGAGTTTCAATTCTGTTGATATCCATACCAACTTAATTTGATGATGATATCCGGAATGTTTTACGAATAAGTTTTGATGTTCGGATTCAAATAATTCTTAAGGGTTCTACGAGTGTTCATTTTTTAATGATTTATGGTTTTGTGCTCGAATGAAAACTGCTTATTGTCACTCAGTTATCGGAAGACTGCGTGCGTGTGTTGTTGTGAGGAATGCTGTGTGTCCACATAAGAAAACTCTTATGCTGTTATGCTCACGATCAGACTGAATCAACAAAGTTATGGTGTCCTCGGATGTTTGAATAAGTCATGAACTAGAGTAACTCTGAAGAACGGGTTTTTGTCGTTGAAAGCTTATTCAAAAGATATGCATCTGTACATATATCCACAAATGTTACAGAATTTTCTGCTAATAAATGAAAGGTACCAACTCTGCGCATTCGTGTTCACTAGATCAATATTGCAACGTTTTGAACACTCTGATTGATACTTGCGTCATCGTACGTTCAGGATCATCAAAATCACGGTCTATTGAAAGGTGCTGATAAATCATGTCGGATAATCAAGCACACGTTGTTGCGCAAAAATTCTCATTCGAACATCACACATTCCCTCACCATAATCTTATCCATTACGATGTTCGTAAACGCCCAGGTTCATTATTTGTTCCTCATAATATTATCAGCAGAACCTGAACTTTATGGCGATTGACATTTTTAAGAGGCACTGATGGTGTAACATGACAAATACTCTAAGAAAATAATCTCTCTCGAATGACCTTCACTTATTTCAGTGCACATTCCATTCATCATTGCATCTCGTACGTACGTCACTCACTATTTCAATGACATCAAAACTGCTATTTAAACGAAGTGATTTTGTTAACACTTACTCTTTATTTCAGTTTCGTTAACACATTTATGACAGTTTATTCATCTCGTTATTGCGTTTCAATGCTTCCGTGATTATGCATTGTGAATGAGTGGAAAATGCCTCGATGAGATGAGAAAATAGTCACCGAAAAATTGATCATCAAATGAGTATTATTCAAGGCAGCCAAGTTTCATCACGATGAATTTTTCTTCCGTTATTTGTTCGTTTCTCTTACAGCTTCTTATAAAAGTACAAGTGCTCGAAGTCACTCACCTCTTCTTTTTTTTTTCTCATTTTTGTTTGATCTCTCTCAGTGCTCATTCTTATTGAAAGCATCATCCGTTCATTCATTCATCCAGTATTATTTGCCCTAGATTCTCATCGAATTCCTCGATCATCGTTGTTGGATGAATCATTTTGGTTTGCTGAATTGTTTTGATGACATCTTCATCGGATTGCGGCAACCGCAAATGTGATTCGCCATTCTCGGTTCAGTTTGAATTTTTTCAGCACTTAATCGTGCGCCTTAATTTTGCATTTCGCTCATTTTGCATCTCTTTAAATGACTCATTTTGTTCTTTCAAAAAGCCTTAAAGTTCCATTCCTTGTTCCTCTTCAATACTGTATCCTTACTGTTTCAGTGCTTCTCACACTCTCCTACTTCGTGTTCCGATTTGGGTACATGATAGACGGTCGTTCTTCTTCACTGTAATCGATGTGACCACCACTCTCCCCCATCCCCCCACACCCTCTTCTAGTATTTCTTGTAAACGACAACAAAGACAGAAATTGAAAAATTGATTCGGTGATCAAGAAGTTTGCTGTCCGGAATTCGTCATTACTATCAAAGAGGTCGCTAACTTTTGAACAAATAAACGTTTTGAAAAAAACTTTGAGCAGCTATGGAGCAAGTACTTATCGGTTTCAATTTTGCAACGTTCTCCATTTGCTCCTGAAGGTGAATTTTACTCCAGTAAGAACCACTCTTTTTCTAACATAACAAATCATCTCAGGATGAGAACTGTAAAGAGAACTCCAAATGAATTCTATCTGCCTTGAATTTTCTATCGGATGCAATCAGAAATAATATTAAGTTTTTGTTTCATAACTCAACAATAACAATGCGAACTGTTGATAAGCATCAATTCAGCATCGAATTCGTTTTCAAGAAGGGTCTTCTGATGATAGTTTTTATTTGCATTTTCGAAGGAATGAATGAACTCTCGTGTAAATGAAGTACGTGCAATGTAAATTTGAAAGAAATGGGAAGGATAGAAAAACAAGAAATGCTCTCGAAGAGAACGGAGCAAAATTTTCTTGCGTTTGGTCATTAAGTGTCTAGATAGATTATATGTTAATATGCTTGCCGTGATACGACAAAAAACTTTCCAATTAAAATACGATATTTGAGCGATTTTTCATTCAAAGCGCTCTTCTCAAATGAGGAATGAACAATTTGAGATTCCATATCGAATGGTTTCGACTAGCTGCCATTGCAGTAGCAGTGCTGATGATCAGAACTAAAGTGTGATAATCCCTCATCACCACGTCTATTCGCTTTCTCAGTATTTAGCTGCCCTTATGTTCTTTGTCGGGTATTTGCAATCATTTTTAGTCTTTTCATAATTTCAACATTACAACTAATCAAACAGTTGTTTCTTGATTCAATGCCGTTGCAATTAATTCCCGTTGATAAAACAATGCAATTTCATACTATTGTTTTTTTTTTCTAACAGCAGTCAGGCGTTCAGTTTCATTCAAAAAAACACAAGTTTTTCAGCAATCAATCAATCCATTGTTTATTGCTCTCTTGTTACCAAGTGAGTAATTTCATATTACGATCATATTATATTTCAATAAACGAATTGAATGAAAATAAAATTCGCGACTTCCAATACGAAAGGTCAAAATATCAGTTTTGAAAACCATACAAATGAATCACCATAAGTTTTTCAAAATAAATTTAAAGAGAATGAACTATAAATATTTATTTAATCAGCAAATCCAACTCATCACGAGTTTATGCCTCTCTGTTATCACCAATATAGCTAATATCACATTCCCCCTTCCTTGGCATTCTTCTTTCCGCGCAGCTAACGAATAATAGCGTTGGGAATCCTCTGTCTTCAAGAACTTCGAACTTGGACTATTGATCTGGTAAGCACAGAGGTTTTGAGCTGCTCTCCCATATTGCCCAATGATTTTTAGGGAGAGGGACTCAGAAGGAGCTCGAAAATAAATTCCGATTGATCGATTGAACATTCGTCCAACGATTGTTAAGAGTAGCAATCAACAGTAGTGAATCCACAAATTGATCTTTTTCAACAGACTTGCAATTACCAGCTGTTAAATGCGTAAACATGATTAAGTTCTCATTGCTCATTCAATATAATGTTTTTCGTTCAATTGTGATCAAGGTATGAGGTGTTCTTTATTTCATTCGTCTACAATTCCATTTCCAAATTTCGTTGTCGATTTTTTCAACGGACATTCCTTCATGATCATTCAATTTTCTTGCATGAACAATCTCATTCGTTCCGTTATTTCAGTGATGTTATCATCTAAACTGACATGCTCAATGATTCACTGTTTATAATTAATGATTTGATTGATACGTAAACGAGTTCTGCTGCACAAATTCTTTGTGTAATTCGCGGACGATCGATTAGGCCTTAATGATATCATGAGATTATAAATAGAATAGTGCGCTTTAAGTTGTTCATTTTTAGTATTCACCACAATTCACAATTCATATTTTTGCAACTTTTCATTATTGCATTAGTTTTCAGCCGCAAAATATTCATCTTTATGCTGTCATTATTAAATCAACGGATGCGAATTTTTCCATTGAACTTGCTGACTAGTGGCTTACAGCGTTCATTGCACACTATGACGCGTTTCCTTCAATCATCAAAATTGATCAGTTCAATTTTATGAAGTAAATGTATCGAAGAAAGTGCATCCTGATTAGGCGATGGCGTATGAATGCACGCTGCTAGATCGACGTCACATTTCCAACAACCATTTCGTGGTTATTTTCAAGAGGGCTCCAATATTCAAAGAGGAATATGTTCGGCAGTTATTTTTAATTCGTGATTACGTCGAATTTAAAAGATGACAAATTGCTCTGATTTGTATAGCCATTGACTTGGTTTCAATTTCAGTTTTTTTTTTCAATTTTTTCAAAATTCTCATTCCGTTCGTAGCCGTCATCTTTGCAGAATTGATCTGATTGAACAAAAATCATTCAACGTTCTATTCTTGAGCGTTCGTGATCTTCAGAATTTTAGCTTTCCTGTTTCTACTTCCCTAGTTCGAAATGTAATAAAGAATAATTGCTCTCACATCAGTATTATTTGTAAAATGACATTTTATTGTTTCATTAGTGGTGGATGTCATTGCTGACTGACATTTAATGCTTTTAACGCGCATAATAACGGCGAAATGAAATGATGATTGTAACCCCAAAGGTATTTTTCGCTCGCTCGTTTGCTTGCATTCATCCACTCGACTCAAATAATAAATTTAATGCATTCAAGACTGACTGACTCATCGATCGAGTGCTAAGCCAGCAATTGTTTTTGCGTCATAATTACCCGTATTTGATTGTTTTCCGAAGCTTCACTCATTTTTGCCATTACCGATTCATCAAAATGTCGCAAATGGACCATTTAAGTTTTTTTCTCTAGCATTCCGCATCATTTCAATGTTGTGCGATTCTTCCATTGTGAAAAGGATCATGTTTTGAACTTTTTTTTTCCGCATGACTCCTAAAAGTAACGGTAGAATGATAAAACTTCTGATCAATAGAGCGTGAAAATGTTGTTTGGAAGCTCGAATGGTTCGCAGATATTTGAGGTGCGCATTTGAATGCATTTCATTAGAGCTTCTATCTTAACCAATGATCACTTCAGGATGTTGTACACTAGTGAGAAGCTGAAGTATTCAAGTAATGAGGATGAAGAGTGCTTGCCATTATTCTCCAGCACGCACTTCCTGATGCACTTCAAATGACAGCTATCGACTGCTCTGCTGTACGGTGCTCAATTAAGTTCATCTCGCGAAATGATAGTGAAATGATAGTGTTTAAAGGAGTTTCATTGAACGTTTACTATCAACAGATGGCATTGAACCGACATTAACGCCCATCGAAATATTCTCGGACATTTTTGGCGCTTTAATTCCAATCACGTTTTTCAGTTTTTGACATTTCAGCATTCAAATCCATCAGTAATGTTCGAATATTTTTCGTGTACAATGATGTTGGAAGCATGAAATCGATGAGAACTGAGGATTAAGAAATTTGAAATTATTATCAGCTTATGAATTTTTTATATCATAAACGATGAACGATGAACTGAATACATTCAGTAGTTGTTTCGTTACTTCATGAATATTTCACAGAAAGTTATGACAGTCGTTTTTTGTTTGACACACAACCAATTCTGGTATGTACAAACTAAACAAATGTCAAATGTTTCATTTTTAACGATGTTTCGTGCAGTGCATAGAAATATAGTTTCTTGTCAACGAATCATTAGTTACATTCACGTCATTCACCCGCCACACCCATTAATTAACATCACTTATTCTCGAAAACAATTCATTGGTTGTTAACTGAAAGTTGTTTGCCATAAATTTTTCACTTATTAAGATGTTATGCTTCACACATGTTGATAGTGGAGTACGAAACGAACACAAATTTATCATCTAGTGTTCAACATAAATGAACGAGCACGATCGCAAATACATCAAATTATCAATCTCGTGAAATGTACACAATCAATCCATCTATGGATATTTTCAAATTGCTTATTGGTATTTTCGTATTGTTGCGCACGGAATGGTGGTTGCTTGATTGCGTTAATTTATTCAATTTTGAGAATTAGTGCTTTAGTGTTTCTTATCAAAATTCTACTATCACAAATCAGTGACAATTGTACATTGTTACCGCATGATGCATAAGTAATCGTACCACATGGAATCATCCACCGATAACACTCCTCGTCACCCATTCAACACTTTCACATTATATGTCAACACTAAGTTGTTGTTGTTGACGTCACCAAATATAATAAAGTTAACCTGGCATTAATCCGAATGCTCGACGAACCACTCAATAATTTGCAAATGAAGCTTTCTTCGCAGCGAACGAATCGGATATAATTCACCAATCGATGATTTGCGTACTCATCTCTATTTCTTAAGAGAACTCGATGTTCGCTTCTGCCCAATGAACTCTAGTTTCAAACGATTATCTACTATGTGATAATCAGTGCACATGAATGCAAAAACCAAACAAATAAACGAACGAAGAAAAAAATTGTCGAAGAGAATCGAATCTTTTAACTCTTTCGTTCTATCAATTAAATTAACACGCACACGTCAAGACATTGTTAAAATGATCGTTTCATTTGCTTCGTTCCAAAAATCAATTCCTTCATTCCGATTGAAAAGAATTTTGCTTGTCAAACGTTAATGTTGCTCACAAGCACTATTCTAAACACTCCAACTAATTTAACAGAAACAACCGAAATCGTTTTCTCAGCATCGTTATTTGTCGGTACACTTCTAGTTCAGCTGTCAGAGTGCTTAAAGTGAAAAAAATTTTTTACGAGTCTCAGATTTCTCATTTGAAGGTTATATCGCTCTCTTTTTCGATGTTTTTTGCCTCTTTCTCTCTTACCTGTGCGATATTCCTTCTCATTATGTGTCTATCCAGGTGGAACATTTCCTGTGATGAATGCGTCACTTGGCTACACAGATTTAAAGCGTTAGACAATGGTCCTCGATAATACTAAATGATATTGTTCTGGAGGCTATGAGATAGATTGGTTGGTGATTTTGCTGGCTCTAAAGAAGGCCGTTGGGTTTAAGTTGTGCTGTTTTAGCCCCACGTTATATAGGGTACACTTCTATTATCTGCTTCCGCAAGTTAAATAAACCGTCTTATCCTCCAAATTTATTTTTCCAAATATACGTTGAAAGCAAGTTACGATTTGTACCGATCTGAGTTTGAATTTTTGTCACATCAACTTAACTTTATTAATGTATTGTAATGTAAACGCCAGTATCCGTAACCACGAAATTTTTCGAATGATTTACTGTTGGGTGGTGATAATTTGCGACATATTTTGCGGCATACCTCGCATGCAATGGTGGTGCCCGGTTAACCTTTATCAGCAACTACAGGCACAAGAGAGTATCTGCATTTCTTCTTCCTACCGCTACCATGAAACACTGCTTCTTTCCACCCCTCCGAAGATCGACTGCTGTTTCGCTATCCTCCCAATACTATATTTCCGATGAGTTAGCATTGTCTCGTCTATTTCCAGGCCCACCAATGACACTGCATGATCGATGTAGTATTGCACTGCAACCTCACCGAAGGAATTCATTCAGTCAACTAATATATCTGATCCCAAGATACTTTTGTCCTTTTTCTTCACGTCACGCTGGATATCAGAATAAGTAAGTATAGCATTCCATACACCAATGAAACGATAGCCAGAGTGTCTCCTCCGTAGATAAATGAGCACTACGCAGAAATGTGCCGATCAAATACCCCAGCGTCTTCCTATTTGGCTCCTTTCACATCGACAGACCCTACTTTTTCCTTACTTCACCATGTTCACACTCCCACTCATCACACCCACAAATTAGGACAGTATCACAGCCGTGCATCCTCGAATTCGTTATCGTCCATAGCAATCTTACAATCAGTAACTATATCATGAATTCTAAGCCCACGAAGCCCATCCATACCATCACACAAGGAACTGATTGTTCTACAGCTTCTGATACTGATGCGTCTCGTTGCTAAGATCCTATGGCAAGGCTTGTGCATTTAGAAACACGAAAACAAACTCTAAAGTCGCAACCGTCATGCATAACCTTTCCAAGTATTGGATTTAAACGGATTGCTAGAATTCTCGAAATTCGTGTGGATACAGCCTTCCATGAGATCGTTTGTAATCGTGTTGACGGCTTCTTTGTGATCATTAGCAATTCTGTTGCATTCAATGATGTTTACACTATCTCGAATCTATCGTTCTCTCTGCCTCTCGATCCTGTTCATCGGAAAAACCTCTCAACTGTCAGACGGATATGGTGAACGATAAACGCGAAGTTCATAATGAAAGCGTAGAGAAAAGTAATAAGAGAGAGCCTTCTCCCTTTTGTACTTCAAAAAGATTCAACTCATTTTCAGCGTTCTCGCTGTTAAATTAGAAGAATGTCCATTTGTGTTTCTCTTCGCGTATTTCCTCTTGATGTTCTCTATTCTAAATGCACAACACGTTTTTTCTTAAGTGCAGCATTAACATTCTCAATTCATTATGTTACGTTAAAAATAGTTGTGCTATAAACCTCTTCACATAAAATCAACCATAACTGAAGTACGATATTTAGCAGTAGAAACAGACATAGAGAATAATTTTCATTTAGGTTCACAGGTGGATTATTTTGTGGGTAATTTCTTAATTCCTTTCATCCTTTCGCAGATTTCATCAGATTTCAAATTCCAGTATACATAAGTTTATTGACTCGCCAACGTTATTATCATTTGTCTATCTACATCACCTATACATATGTATATTGACTTTGAAGGTTAACGTAATGTTTTATAGGTTCCTTCGTATTGCTCAGTCGTTCTTCCATAATTCACTTGAAGATGATAATCGAGAAGTTTGAGAGTAGTTAGGCTTCGAGGAAATGTCAACTGGTGTGAGCGTAGCTTCATCTCTCTGCATCGGTAACACCCCTTCTTGCCTCAAATCTTACTGATTTTAATTCGTGCTTCGTAAGAAGTTTATTCATTCGATTTCTTTGATTATAAGAGAAGTAATGCAAAATGCGCCTCAAATCAAACTCAATTGAAAAAGCGAGCGGTGTTCCTTTTCCATCGAAAGTTTTTTTTGTGAATAATGAGTGCTGAATTTATTATCGCTTTTGCTGCATTTTTTTTTAGCATTGACCAGCAGTCCGTCATATACTTACGATTGATAATACATTTATGAACAGATGACTGTTTTACGATATCTTAAAGGCAATTTATGCATGTTTCATAATGTTCCTTGTTCTAAATCAAAATTTATTCCAGCAAATTCACGAATTGTACGATTTATTTCCGTGTAAATATCTCATTAAATTTACTGGAGTACTTACATGAAATTCAGCAGTTAGAGCCTAGCATTTTACTTTTGCTCTTTCTCTCAGCACGCTCATCCAAAAGTGGGTTGTCCAAGTGACCATCAGTAAATATCAGCTGATCATAAATTGAGCTGTATCAATTAATGACGAGAAATCGCGTAGTGTCGTTTGATGTGATTTTCAATCTGCTCAAATGCATGCAGAAAGGTTTGAGTGATAGATAGCTGTCGACAAGAGCGTCATTTAATCAATCATAATTAAGCAGCACAAATTGAGGCTTTCAAAAAATTCCTGCATCATCATTACTCATTGGCGAGCTGGTAAAAATTCTCACCAGAATATTGCAATTAAGGTCTCTCCAATAACTCAGACAAGCAAAATTGTGGTTTTTGAACTCATCCGGATTCGAACTATTGCTTCTCTTTCATAATTGTGATTACTGTACTTTGAGGTCTTTTCAGGACATTTATTAATTGCAATGAATCCTTTCATTTGCACTTTTCGTTCACATTCATGCTCGACAGAAATCATTATATTACTTGGAATGGAGTTTACATCGTTAAATCACAGTTAATGATTTGAAGAACTGATCGAACGTTCATCAGATCATCGAACGATCAATTGGTTTTCAATGAAACTGCTCATTGCTTCAATTCGCTGCAGTGAACCTTGCAAACTTCAAGAAGACGTCATCAATCTTTGCTGAGTTTTGTCAACGATATCAGTTGCGTTATGTGCATAGGATGCGAATGATCCAAATAACATAAACGGTAAAAACATTTCACCGAATCAATGCAAATCAATCAAACACATTTCAAGAGCAGTTGAATGTGTTTTGTTGCGAATGTTTTGCACGCTAATGTATTGCTTAATCTCGCTTAAGTGCTGCACATTTTCGTTGCTTCGATCCAATGCCATATTGCATCTGAAAGCAGCAAAGAATCTATTAGTCTCTCTCTCATCATTGAATATAGTATGTGCAAATGAATGATTACTTATATCCGTTTATCACTTCAGAGAATGTTTATCTCATTTATAATGTTATGTTATGCATACGTTTTGAAGTGTACTTTTTAAATTTTATGCACAAATCCATTCATATGTGCACTTGTATTGTTTGTTTTATAAGAACCGAAAAAGTGTGAAATTTTAAGTGTACTCTCGGCGATTTATTGATGATGATGATGATAGATTCCTTTGACAATCATGGACTTCTCAGTTATAGACTTGAGTTTTTGTGAATTTGAGTTTGTATTTTGAGTTGCTTTCTAACCGATGTGCTCTATTGAAGGTTGCTAGTGGCTGCTGTTTCAGAATGTTACGTCGCTACATCATTAGCCTTATTCTCAACGGTGTTTGTCGCAAATGTTTATGATGAATCGATGAATCAGCGATAAATTAGGTAATGAATTTATTCATTTTCATTAAAATCATGCAAATTCATACAACATTTCGCCACTAATGAAAACACCACAACCAATATAATATAATATGTTTTCCTGTGACTGGAATGAGTAATGTGGATGAGAGCGGTGACTCGTCTATTATGCAAGCATTTTCTATTATGACTACTACATTTCGAACGTTAAAATGCATTTAATGCGCTGCATCGTTTCGAACTGCGTGAATGTTACGTATAGGGTTTGCTTGTGATTTCGGAACGTTAATCACTGAATCGTTGTTCCGATCTTGCGATATGTATTTTTCTAGAAAGTAATGAAAGATGACATTTTAAGTAACTTTAGTGCTATACTCATCTTGAATCACTCGTTCATATTCACAATTTTGATGAGTTTTAAACTTGAGTTTTTCAACAGGAAATATTGACGAGGAATGCGTGAGACTTGCTTTTCCTCAGAAATTAACAACCTAAACATATACCGTGAAGTAACCCAAAGCAGTAAAAAAACTAGGATGTTGTTGAACAAAATTTGATCGTCGATGTTATAACTGAATGGTAGTTTTGCTGCCGTGTTGATGCTTTGTCTGCAGATTTTGAAATCGTGTTACGGTACAATTTATCGAATAGATTGTTTTTCAGCTGATTGTCGATGCACTGATTGAAGAACAATGTGTTCATTATGTCTAATGTACATGAATTTTCTAATGAATGTTCAGTATTTCTAATGCAAATGAATCGCGACATCATCTAACGTAGGATCGGAGAGCGGTCTCAGTGTATTTAATTCCAATCTGGCCATTGAAAAATGGTTGCCACTTTGCACACACTAGTCAGATGTCATACAGACAGCAAGTGAGCGTTGCTTATTGCTAGAAGCACGATAATGTTAATCTATAAGTCATCTTTTTTTTGAATTTTAAATTTCAATAAAATTTTAGATTTACTCGTCATGTTTTGATTGCCATCACTTCTTAGATTTTTCAAAAACTTCTTCACCAACTTTATCAAACTGATCGTTCTTCTCTAATTTCAATTTTTTTAAACTTCATCAATTCAAGCAGAAAATTTTCATCATATGGCTCCGATTTAGCTCTCTTGTGCCATTCAGTTGTTCATTCGTGTTATCCGTTCTTGAATTGTTATGTTCTGTTTAAGTGCATCAGTTCAGCTGACATAAAAAGCGAAAAAAAAATCAGGTGCTTGCCGTTGTTTTGTAAGGTTTTGGAAAATTATCGCAGTAAAAGTGCTTGCCTAAACTAAAACTGTGCTGTATTCATTAACTCAATATTTCATACTGATCAGTCACATAATATTCCCCACAAGAAAAGTGATGAATATTTTGACGCTTCGCACCCATTCGATTATAAGTTTGAATGCTTATGTCCAAAGGCACTCTTGAAAGAATATGGAATGATTCAGTCTAGTTTATAGTTGATCAATGGATATATCCACTGAAGAATACTTCAAGATGACCGATTCGTATTTTGTTTAGCGATAGGCCATCTCTTTTTCATAGTTTCGAATCACTATTATCGTGAAACTATTATGGAAGAGGTGTTGTATCGATTTGCTTCTTATTTATTACTTGAAACGTGTAGTCATTTAGCATAAAAGGTTGATGGCTGGGCTATCGTTTCGCTTGAGTGATTTAGAATATTTATTCATTTGCGATCCATTTATGTTTATGCACAGCCATGCGTGAATATGCACATTTATGAATATTTTACTTGTTATCTAGTCATCATGGATTGCCATCGTCATGTAAATCAATTGCGTCCGTTGTGCCCCTTCCCACTGCAACAGTCTTGTTCCCGGTTTCATGTTTCTGTTCTTGCTTTTTCTCACGCTTGTTTCGAGTGGTATCTGGTCATGTAGTCAGACGTTATTAATGAGTAATGTGGGAATAAATAAAATCTCATTGTGGCTGATCGTCATCAACTGGAATGCACGAATGATTTTCTCTAGAGATTTTTCGTCATTCTCATAACGAATGATCACAAAACTTTTGCTTCAGTCATAACATTAAATTCTCGCTAATCAACGCCAAGCTCAATTTCACAATTTACTCAGACATCTTTTTAATGCTCTCAGAGCGTCCACCATTTATTTCCCACTGCATAAAGTTACAAACTGCATTAAGAATTTTTCTATGAATTCACATTGTTCTACCATGGTTCATCAAGACTGCTCACATGAACATTCTGAGCAGATTGAATTTCGTTTCAGTTTTTGGATGTATGATTGAAGAAGATGCAAGTTCATTCGATGCCATTTCAGTTATATTCTCAGAGGATTTGATTCAGCAGCGAATCCATTCCTTATGTTAGAATTCCTTTGCTTCGTTCGGTTGAAAGACGAACACATTCTCCACCTATCAATTACAGTATAATATTGATCGCAATAATAATAATAATTAATAATAATAATTAATAATAATAATTAATAATAATAGTAATTAATAATAATAATAAATAATAATAATAATGATAATAATAATGATAATAATAATAATGATAATAATAATAATAATAATGACCTCTTATAATTTTCTCATAGTCAGTTCAGTGCCATTACAACTGATAATTAACTTCTTTCAACTACTCAGTTTTTGTTTTTTGATCAATATGCTGCAAGTGCATTAGTTTATTTGAATGTATTTTTGAGTCAGTGATTCCTCGCTTATCTTCAAGTATATCTTGTCAATAAATTCTTTGCGTATTTTTTTCAGTCAGAACAACACACAATTGTATTTTGCTATTGTTTTGCTCGTTTGTTAAAGAATAAGTAGAATTTTAGTTGCGAACATTCAACTGCTGAGCGGCTGATATTGCGCTTGATAAATCTCAGCAATGTATTTGATAACGAATTTCTACGATTATTCCATATGAAAATCTCATATACGTTTATGAATGATGTTTACAGTTGCGTTAGCACAGCACTTTTATTCGCATTGATCTCATGGCGTTCATCTCTTTTTTCTCTGTTTTTCGTTCGTTTCGAACTTCAATTTTTAAGGAATCGAAGAGATGAGTTTTGATCCGGGTATTGAAGCAGCAACATCAACGTCCGTGAAATCCAAAACACACTCTTACAGTAAACCATCAGAATGCAATCAGAAAAGAATCAGTAACGCATCCAGTACAAATATTATTGCTAATGATAATGGTAAAGACAAGTTGACGAAGATGAGACACGAATATAGTAAGCCGAAACAAAGTGCGGAAGTGCCCTCATCAGACGCGAGTGTTTATCAGCGATTGTCGAACAGCACAAAACATTGTATTGCAACAAGTGAACGACGACGATGCGCGAATGGCTACGATATTCCGAAAGATACGATCAACGAATCTGTTATCAGAAAGTGAGTTGTTTTGTTTGTGCCGAGCGTTTTGGAGTGAAACGAACGAAATTCAGATGTTATAATACTAGTGATAGTTTCAGAGGGGACAGGTGAATGAAATGTTTTGAAGCACATTTGTAGAACATGCTAAATGCATAAACCACAAACTGAACGTTTCAGCAGTGCAGAACGATCTCAAGCGTCAACATCCTTATTTTCACCAACCAAACAACCACTTTTAGTCAACAGTAACAATAAATCTTATTGCAATAATTTAAAGTCGCATCCACCAACTATTGTTCTGAGGTTTGTTTTGATAATAGATTGTTTTGTTTAGGCAGTCATCTTAACAACTTTCAATTGTAACGACTTACATCTTATCGATCTAATGCAGCAGTCGTTTGTTCATGCCAAAAGAACTGAAATGGCACATAGTGAAAGAAGGAGAATGAATTGCAGTGTTGCAACAAGTAATAGTAGCTATAATAATCAAAGAACTACACCAAACAATGCACAAAATATTATTTTCTTTTGTAAGATGAATGTAAATGTTTGCAAAAGTGATTGAAATACGCTTGTTGAATGCTACTATCTTCTTTCGAATTGCCTTCTTTTGTCATTGCCTCATTTCATTCATCCTTTAATTCGAATATGCTGAATGCTGTCTCCATGAAATTGATCGTTTAAATTGCGATTGACTGATTTGAATTCAGAATTAATTCATTTATTGAGTTAAGCCCGACGATTAACTACCATATGAGCATCGAATTAACTCTTCTGCTCAATTGTAAATGGCTTTAATTGTTACATTTGCAATTGCACATACTGTAAATATGAATTATGGAATGTGGATGAAACTCAAACCTTTTGAACTGCTAATTGTAAGCAGTAAACTGTTTGTTTTTGCTCGCAATCAGAAGTGTCACTGTCACTTGTTATCTTTCAGTCCACCAGAAGAGCAAGCGACCGAAAAGGTGAAAGTGATCTTCGAATACGGTCGCGATAAAGGTAATAAATTAAAACTGGTGAAGGAGCGATCGACGCCGAATTGTTTAGTGCGTAATAAGAAAACGATTCTTCTCAGTGCTTTTGTACTATTATCCTTCTTGATATTCTCTGTGCTAATTGTTATTGTTTATGCGTTAAATTCACAGCCCTAATGAATAAATGTGTATATATACGTGAAGGTGCTTCTCACATTCGCGCCGTTCACATACATCTCTTTATAAAATACGACTGATATCAGCGGAGATACACAATCTAGACAACACGATGTGAGGCCAAAATCTCAACCTACTTCACCGATGTTGCGTGAATAGCTCCTTTTGAAAACTCAGTAATAAATGACAACATGCGTTTTCGTTGACTGATGAGACTTTCCATTTGTTTAATGAACTGACTAACGGACGTGACCGTCTCAAAGTGTTCGAATGCAACTAGCAGTGGAAGTGACCTGTTCCAGAAGTGTCTTACGCATAATATATCATTTGATGATTTCAAGCACCACTCAGTCATACAACACACATTTCTATCGCTTTACAGTGATAGCTGGATTCATCTCAAAGAGCTATGAATTAGGCGACTGTGAATGAACCAATAAATAGTTGTCACTCCATCGAGGGTACTTTTCAGGTGTCATGCTTTAAGCATACACCCAAGTGCAGGATTGGAATGACTTGCTTTACATGTCATTATACTTGGCTATTTTCACGCATCTCGCACACCAAGTGAAAAGCGCTCAAAACCGCTGATGAACTAGCAATTGCACACTTTGACTCTCCCCTCAAAATCCTTCTCTTTAACGGTATCTGAACATCAATCACTGTTCATACTCACTTTATTGCAAGAACTATTTCGTTTATTAATGCTCCAATCGAACAGTTGATAAAAACTGCTATACAAACTGAGGTGATAATGATAATGATTATTATTAACATCAAATTGATGATAGATAGGCTAACAGCAATAATAACAACAAACTGAATTCACAACCGTGGACGAACGAAACAAACTGCAAGAACCTTATTATGAGCAATAAGTCAGAAACTGAAAGACGTGAACATTGGAAATGTGATTAGAAACATGAATTTTTTCTATCAAAATGAGATCACAAATAATCAAGTTTCACATAAACGCAAATCAAGTCGTTATTTTGAGTCAAAAAGCAATCATTCGCGAAACGCACTCAAATGGCATTTTCATGTCCGAATTCTGACCACTTAACAAATCCATATCAACTATTTACAAATGGATTAGAGAATGAAGAGAATCGAGATATCCGACTGTTGCTAGTTTCTATGCGTACGTCTACCACAAACATAATACCAACAAAATGCACAATCGTAAAATTAAATTCGAGCATTAATAATAAGATGACGAATTAGTGATCAATTGACCACTGAACAATAAGTTAGTCTGAATATCCATTATGGCATCAACTGAGAGCATAACTGTGGTACGGCAATCCCCATTTGCTCAATTTCTTCAACTTTTTCAGCGATTTGATCACGCACCAACATCTGCAACAACACATCATTTGTTCTTCAACAGAGGTGAGAATTTATAAGTCAAGATTGCATGAAAGATTAAAAGAGTAATATTCTTGCTCATTTTCAGCGAGAGAACACATGCAGTGTTTGAAAAATCAATTGAAGAACGATCATGAACGGAAGGCAATGAGGAAAGAATAAGCAACAGTGATGATACTGCAAAATTTCTGTTCACTGCTTTCTGGAAAATGGAAGCTGAGGCGGCGCTATTTTCTAACGACTTGTCCAGCTGATACCGTTTGGAATATGGGCGAATTTGGAACGATTGATATGAAATTCAAGACGACTGTCATCAAAATTATATAAAAAGCTTTGTTATCATATTCCATATCCTTCAGAATATCGATCCCGAGAATGGAATCCAAAGACGGGATCACGGGGTTGTTTGCGAGGAACAAACACAAGTTGAGATTCACTAATAGTAGAAAACGACTAATCTCGGTTTCGACAGACAAATCGCCAACCTGCGCGCTACTAATCATCTTTGCAGCTTGTCGTTTGTTCAGATGTTCCACTACTGAGACCAACTTGCTTGGTTCGGCTGATGCAATTGCACCTGGTGTTTTGAAACCTGAATTCGAAACGGATAATAATAAAATTGACTGAAGTAATGATGAGTGCCTGATGCTACCAACAGCATATGGATAGACTATACTTAATAGACCAAAAAAATGAAATCGAGTCGTAGCATGAACAGCTTCAAATAGTGGATGTTTACGAACAATGCAACAACAAACAAAATCATCGTTTTATTCTTCGCCATCTGGAAATAACAAAGGCATTCGTCATGCAACAGAAACAAAAACGAACCAGCATCGTATAACATTCGTGCTCGAGCCCTTTTCACACCGTCGATCGCAAGCAGTGGTATCAACTCTTGCTGACAACAATCACGCAGTCGTTGTACCAAATCGGGCAGCAGATGCTTCAAAGGCCACAGCTGAGGTACTTTCTGAACATCGTTTCATCTTACTCGTTTGATATAACTCAAACTCCAATCCTGCGTCAACAGTAACTCACCTCAGAGAATCGTGCAATTGATGACGCTTGTGAGCAAGTTGACTGAAGTGTCGACTGCAGCCAACCACGAGAAACATGAAAGCGCTCAGCAACACTCCATATCGACTCTTCACTCCATATTCTTTTCATCATGAACGTCAGATATAATCGAAGAGCTGAATCACCAGCTGGCTGAATTATTATTATTATTACTATTGCCGATCTTGGAATCGTTATATATTCCGTTCATTATGATAATATACATACACCTATTCTTTCTGTCAAAGTGGATGAATAGACTGAAAACAATACAACAGTTCCTTCTGTTATACTATCGAACATCTATTTTGATCACCAATTCATTCTTGTGAAAATAAAGACTCTGGAATGTAACATCCACTCTGGAGTTTTACGAGAAATAAATATCGCATTCAACTCAATTCTGATAAGAAACAAAAAATTACAGCGAATAATAACATAGAATCATTTTATTTACCAGTTTCGGTCGCTGAAGGAAATATTTGACAAGATGCTTCTCTTCTACGCCCATTGTATCCAACAAACGATGTTCACTCGATGAGAGAGCTCGGTACTATCATTGAAACAAAATTGAAATCGCACAATCGATCGACAAAATTCAAAGCAGAAAAACCACAGCAAAATAAGAATTCCAATTGACGTCGTCACTATCAATCGAATCCAAATCAAAAAGCGGAATTCCAAGGAACAAAATAAATAATAAATTCAAAGCTTACTTCTTCATAATAAATATCCCAATCCACATCGATATAAATATCAAAAGGAACAATCGTGTAGATCAAATGGAAATGTGACGATAACACAATACCCTTAAACGACTTTCACATAATTGCTATCATCAAATGGTTCATAACAAACCATATTTACACGTATATAAATTCTTCTAGCCTCAATTAGCTGATTCAGAACTGATTTAAAAATTCGAAAATTTTACCATTGATAAATTTTCGATAAGCGATTCACTGATGGAAAGAGCAGCAATCGGTGTGATATTCGCTGTGAAAGCTGCATCGCCCAACGTTGTCACAATGTATTCAGCATCCTAAAAGATGACTCACTTTGAAGCACAATAAATAAATGAAATGAGCTGTGCAAAGAAATGGATCAACCCTCGATTTTTTCGGCATTAAAAAATTATCATCAATAGTTAAAACAGTAATAGTACATGACAATACTCTGTTCGAAATGAAGATGATTCTCTAATAATAAAACTGATGAAATGAATTCTATGTATCTCACCGAATTTTGACGTATCATCTTCCTATTCATTAACTCCAGAAGGCATTCGTTAATATCACTCTGTGTACTACCACTTTGTATTCCGTATAATGTCATCTTGAGAATGCCTTCAATTTCCTCCAACGAATTGGCAATCTGCATGAGTGTATAAAAGTTACACTTCATCTGTGAGAATTTCTCCGTGCAACGAAACGAAAAAAATGAATTGCATTCATTCACTAAAATTTTTGATAAATTCATCAGATCGATAAATTTGTCCAACAACATCGTGAAATAAAGCGCAAGAATGTGACTAGTTCCGATTGTACAACCAAAACTCGCACGCAACGAACATTTAGTTCATAATTGACACGAGTGAATTTTAAATCTGGAGGGCAACAATATATGAATAGCTCTTACCTTCAATGAGATCAAATCGAAGATGAATGAAGAGAGTATTGATTTATCGCTGAAAGCACTTTTGCATGCCATCAATGGGGCGCTCAACATTGCACGAAACTGAAAGAACACTACTTCGACAAGCAACTCTAGTAACGAACTGCTATCAAATTCAATATCAACTAAAACAAAAACAAATGATAATACTAGTAACCGACATTCTTTTCCTCCATCCCACGATGCACAATCGTAATCGCTTCACCCTTACAGTCGAATCCAGCTCGACCGGCACGTCCAATCATTTGTAAATATTGTGTTTTCTTGAGTGGTTCTCGACCAATCAACGCTGACTTTATTATGACTCGCCTCGCCGGTAAATTCACTCCAGCGGCGAGTGTGGATGTTGAACACAAAATTCTTATTATACCATCCTGGAAGAATTCGTTTAAACGTTGTTACAAACAATCAAGCATTTCAGAAATTGTCCGGATCTATGCGGAATACTCACCGAAGACGGAATGGAATGTCAACAGAACTGGGAATGTATTCATAATGACAACTAGCACCTGGAATGCATTTTCAATAATTTGTCGTTCATCTGCCGTTAGACCACTGTGATGATACGCCACTCCACAGAGAACACCTCTGCGAAGTGTTGGCGATAACTTTCCATCGCTTTCTTCATTCAACGCCACCACTGATAATTGCCGTTCACGAGTGTGCATATCACACAATGACCTCAACAATATTACTAGAGTGATTCAAATTGAGACTTTAAGATTTTTGAAAGATTGGAATCGAGGAAGCATTTCCAAGAGGATTTTGATTTGAATCTTGAGGCGTTTTAACCGCAATGAGTGTTTTAATAACGATAAAATATAACATACGATACGTTCAAAAGCCACAGTCGAATTAACTGAATCAAAATGAAGAAAAACAAAAAATGGAATTCACAAACCACTAACTTCGGTACCAAGCGTGTCAACAACGCACATACATTCTCACAATTTTGTTTGGTTGGACAGAATATAATTGCTGATCGACGTGGTATAATATCTCTCAACAACGCCACCAAACCGTCAGGATCCCTATTGCCAAGTTTCTAAATTTATGAATTTCAAAAAAGTACTAACAACAGATGAGAGTAATTTCAGGAGAGACATATCATTTTGAAACAAAATTTTGAGAATAACTTAGAATCACAATGTCCTTCATTTCGAAAGTAACCCACATTCTCGGGTAAATCCAGCTCAGGTATTAATTTTCCACCATAGTCGACACGGTATAACGTATTATCAATCTTGACTCGTTCAGTAAGTTCAACCTGAATGCGACATAATCGACTTCTTTACACAGAGAAAAGTAATGATTCTTCGAAATATTAATTACACCGAACATAAGATTTGTAGTGTTCGCCCGAAAGATTTTCTCATCAGTTCAAAATGAATCAAAATCGAATCCGAAGTAATCACCGGACGAAAATTGGTGGAGAACACGGATGACCTAATGAAAAGTGCCAATTCCTTTAAATTCGCCAACGTTGCCGACATTCCAACAATCTGTCCACTTCCTGAAATATATACAAAATTCAGTTTAACATCAACTCATTTAACATTAATTACGCTATTCAATCTGCTGATCACATCGCCAAATAATTACCAAAAACTACTCGCCTTTCTGCATAAACTTTGTGAGTGCCTGTTCGATGGTCCCTCCACGACAGCCATCACCAAGCATATGAAACTAAAACGCAATCATTCATTAATATAACGTCGTTAAAGTGTCTCGCGATATTCTCACGAATGAAACCCCATTTCGAATTCAAATTTGATCGAATAATTTCGAATTGAATCTCATTAAAAAATATAAAGACAAATAAATTCAGCAACGAAATGAACGTAACAAATGAAATCGAAAAGTAAAAATAAAGTAACCTCATCAACAACAAACAGTCCAATCTCATTGATACGATCCTGTTCAATCAAAGAATTAATTAGCATGTTCGCTTTCTCGATGGTAGCCACAAACAAAGACACTTTATTACGACGTTTTATTGGTGGTAATCGACCTAGAAATGAACGTAACACTCTGTGAGTAAGTCGAGATGCCAGTAACAAACCGCGAAGATAAAGGGCAATGCAGAAGTCAAATAAAATAATATTGACAAACTCACAAAAAAGCAGAACTCAGCGAGACAGCATTTATGAAGTAGGTCACCTGAGTAAATATGGAACGAACCACTAAACAGAACTAGAAACACACCTTTCGATGCAGCGTATTCCTCGATGAGAAGTGGCAAGTGTTCTTCGAAGACCGATAGCGAGTGAACCTCAACTCTATTTATTCAAGTTCACCTTCACAAAATAGCATTTCGATAACAAAACATTAATTGCGCGGAATGAATTTCAAAGTGCACGACATTTCAAATTCATCTGAATTATGTCTACTTGGATGATTTAAAATAGATTTTAAATTTTAGCAACGGATTTTAATGTTTTTGGAATCAAGAAAAGTGATTGTAAAACCTTCTCCTGAACGATTGCCACATAAGGAAGCATCAGAATTGAACTTCTCTTCTTAACGACTGCTTCACGTAACATCAACACCTACAATAATCTCTGCGTTTATAGTTTTGAAATATTATTCATCACATATGAGCAAATCGAATTTGTTCACTTCGTCATTTAAACTATATCATAGTAGATAGCGGTACATAATTTTTTAAAACGATTATTACTATACAAATACGAACCAAAAAAATCATCCTTCCGCCATGCGAACAAAAAATAATTCATTATAAATTGATTCAAAAACTTCTTCACTGACCCAACTTCCGTTACTACTGACCAAGTGATGAACTTTCAATGTCATTTCTATTAATAAAACAATCACAGCACCAAAAAACATCAATCGCACGACAGAATGGAGAACAGCAATACTTTGAGCAGCAACAAATGGATATCAGTTGCTGAACTAAGCGCGACGCATAGACAAAAATAGTGTACGGCTGTGATGGAGAGTTCGTTTATCGCGACAGCATCGGTATCACCGAAACAATCCAATGAAGTAAAATAAAAATAAATGAATGGATATAAAAAGGATGTCCAAATGCAAAAATTACCTCAGCAATCAGTGTTTTGCCAGCACCAGTTGGTAACGAGATGATCATATTTTCGCCATTCAAAAGTTTTTGATCAGAAAGGCATTCTTTTTGCCACTCTGAAAACAACTTTTTAACCGGCTGATTGTAAGAGTAAAATGTGAAAGCTAAATAGAGGCGAAACACATTCTAATCGGTAAATCACCAAGTGAAATTTTGAAAAAAAATACCATAAAGATCATTGATGTTGCGTTTTTCTCGATACAGTATTTCAACGTCCCTTGGGAGATCAACAAATAAAAATTGTTCAGGTGACGACTGAGGTATTGAATGTTTATCAGTGTGAAAGAGCGTGCTTGCCGAGGTGAATGATGGAGCATTGATATTCTGCAAATGGAGCAGTAATAGTCAAGAGAAACCAAACGAACTAATGTTGAGCTTTACATAACGTAAAGATGACTGAAAGTTCTTTTTGAACTCTTTCCACGAGAACAATCATTCTAAACATAATTCCTACTGTCAGTTTCGATACATATTACAAATCATAAGATAACTAAAATTGAACTACAAATGTTTCGAACTAACAATTCTGCAAATTTCCAACTAATAATGACCAGAAAATGGATAATTTCTTTGTAACAGTGAAAGTAAACTATTAAGAATAAGATGCAAAGCATGCAACGAACGTCTTGTCTTGTTGGAAGAAGCACTGGACGATTCTCGATATTGTTCTTTTGATTATCATTGATATTGCTGGACCGGGGTTGGTTCATCTCATTGCATTCCATTGATAAATCTGAAGCTAATTAATAACTCTCAACTTTAGAAAACGAGTAAACGTACTAAAGCGCCCCAGAAATTGAATTAGACAACCCATTTGAAAACGATATTCATTCAAAGATGATCCATTTGTATGAAATGTTAATTTCACGCGGATAATAACTTCAAAAATCACGCTAAAAGAACAATTTCATGACAAAATGCAAACAATAAGGCATTTTATCAAACACCCACACACCTGCAAAAATATCGCATTCATCCTGTGATAATTCGTTTTTAACTACACTGTAACCGCTTTTCAAGATCGACTCCGTTTGTAAACAGTGCTCCTCGTTTCTCTCATGCAAAGAATTCACCAAAGAACGACGACTTCGGATATTATAGTTTACGGCCTTCATTCGCTGGATTCTAAAAATTATTAGACTCTAAGAGAATTTGATTCTAGCAAGGGTATGGATGAAAATGTGTTCTACTAACAATACGATAACCCTACTTCGAAGAATAGCTTAATTATTTACCTCCATCGCAATTATTAAAGTGGTATCACTTTCGAAAAATCTTTATTCAGGTCATACCTCATGAAAGAGCAGTAATAATCAGTTAGGAAAACGAAATATTATGATTGTCTTAAAAGAGAAGGAATTAAAAACGACTGGCATAAAAACTGAAGTATTTTTCGATGAATAAATGAATATGAATAGATGAAATGAAAACGACTGGCATGAAAATGAATAAACCTTGGAGAGCAACGAAGAGGAGTGTTCGTTGAAAAACTACTCTTTCGAGAGCTTCTGCGCTTTTTGATCGCATTTTCTGCAGATTGCTTAGATTCGATGCGAGTATCTTCATCAGGAGAAACTGACAGTTTGAAAGCTTTGGAACGAACTCTAGAATTCATTCAGAACTGCTGATGCGCATAAGAACTGAAAAAGATTGAAATGGAGAGGCACATGAAGTGGACATGAAACTCATACGTTTTCAAACCGATGAAACTTCAGTCAAATTATAGCTATACGGCATCGGAACAGCTGATTTTCTCGTTTTGGCTGCTGGTGATGCACATGGAACTTGACCTAATACAATCAATCTCCGTATGTTTTCAAACTGGTACCTGGGAACATCCTCAGGTCCCTTTTTAGGGCTTACGGTAGCACACAAATTATGATTTCATACATTGCTGCATAACTACCTATTGAGACTTGCTAAAACCTCAGCATCCAGTTACTACCAATGGGGGTAGGCTTCTTTGTTGTGTTTGCTTAAATGATCAATTCACACCAATTCAATAAAATCTGTTGATCTCACCATAAACATCTCACGATCACAAGACCTAAACGCAGGCACAGAGAAAGATTAAGTTTTCAATACCAAACAATGCAACAAATCCCCATCAAACCTGTTCATTTTCCATAATCCTTCTATTATGTCTACTTCAAACGATATCTTATCTCTCATCCCAAACGTCACCAAATCTCTTACTGCTTCACCCATCGTCATTTTGCTCTCATTCACTGCAGCCGTATAACTACTCTACTATAACTCATTCACATTTCCCGAATAATCTGTATTGTTTTCATTCCTTTAAAAGGTGCGTACGCACTTCGCCATATGCGCATGTCGGCGGAAGGATAGTGAAGTCACGACCGCATCGCGCGAGGAGAGATAGCTGAAGTGAGGCAAACAGAGAACACTGAGTAGAGCAGATGATATACTTGAACGACATCACAACATTTATTTATCCAGAGAAGAAAACAAAAAATAAGAAAGCAATGAAACAAAATTATGTACAATTATGTATAAAACATAATAATATCAATGATAATGTTAATACAATAATACTATAATACAACACAATACAATAATACAATAACAACTATAATACAATAATACAGCAATACAATACAATAATACCAGCAACAAAAGTATCAATCACAACACAATAAAAATACAATAAGAAAATACCAAACAACAGCGATAATTATGATCGATCTTCAGTTCTGGTTCGAGCTTCTTTTCTGCTGCGAAGGCCCGACCTGTCCACATCAACCAGGAGGTACTGAACTCGATCAAGGTACGGCATAATTTCGTACCACACAGCCAACGGAGTAGCAGGGCGGAGGACGGACAAACGTACCTGCAATTGTAAATAGGAATGTTTTGTCAAATTATTTATCACAGAGTATCTATGATATGATGAAATGCAGTTTTTCATATCGCTGCCAGACAATAACATGAGAACATAATAATCACAAACCTCATATCTTTGCATGTATCTCATCAAGGCGTTGTCGACCTTCACATAACGCGTGTTTCTGCGCCTTGTTCGAGCACCTTGTTCTAGCTGACCGATGCGGGTGAGGTATTCCAAGTGACGCTTCTGTAGAAACGTTAGATAAGTGCTGAAAGTGGGCCTGCGAGGAGCACGCAGCTGCCTAAAAAGTACGTTCCAAGTATGATGAATGTAAGAAGTACATTTGGTGGACTGAACGTATAAAGATATGGTAGCGGTAGCTTACCTGGATAGAACTGAATGATAGGATTCAGCTGCGTTGGTGGTGCGATTCTTAAGTTTATAGCAGTTCCATCTGCTAAGTGACATCGACATCCAGAAGCGCTCAAAATACGTCGAAAACATCAACAATTCTCTAGATGGCCAAGATGTCGAAGTGGGAGGTGGAACCCAGTTGGATGGTGGCTGAGGTGGGTTCTTCAGCTCCATCTCCCAAGCGCAACGAACGTGGCCTGTAATTGTACAGAATGTAAGGGAGGTTGATGAAAACGGGAAAGTAAAATTGAGTTCAGAGCAGTGAATCGTAAGATTCACGAATGCACCATTGAAAAAAAAGAACCAACCTTCTGGCAACAGTGGAAGGGCTAAGATGCGGCGAATCCACTGATGAATAACACCTCGTTCATTGTAAGCAGATGTCAAACCAAATTTTCGCACGTTTCGCAGAACGGCCTGATTGTAGTGGAACAGACATCCCTTGACCGCTTCAGCACCGAAATTGTCGCTCACCGCACTCATTATCGCTTCTTCGAAATCTGTCTGCACCACGCGAAACGAAAGGCGGCATCCCATTGTTTGCCACTGCCGAATCATCGCTCCAAAAATGATGGAATACGACTCCTTCATTTTATTTTTCATCGCAGCGTGCAGAAACGGTACCCATTCATATCCAGTGTCATTCCAAACTTGCAAAATGAATCTTACTAAAAATAAATAAATAAGTAATCTTACTAAAAATAAGTAAATAAGTAAAAATAAGTAAAAAGATAAGTAAAAGGGAAATGTACCCTGCAGTGAACCGTCAGAATTTGGTAAAAGTCGCGGGGTGCAATGCTGAATGTTGCATTAGCCACCAATATATCGGAAGCCGCAGCAGTTCAAAGTTCTCTGTCGGACGAAAAGGCAACGACTCCGTGTTCTGAATCAGCTACAAGAAGCCACCTGAAAAGGAAATCGTGTTAATTGTTTGTTTTCCAATAGTTATGACAACTGTTTCATTTAAAGTGAACAAAGAAGACCTTGCATTCCGTGATGTTCTGCAGCACGGTGGAAGATTGAATGGCTCGGATACCGCAGCTGATTCATCGATGTGACTCGATTCACGGCCGCTGTCTCGTGTTCATCTCTCAACTCGTCCAACTGAGCGCACAAATACCATTCAGCGAATCCACTTTCGTATGAACACGCTCCAAATCCATCGACATTTCCGTACACTGTTCGATCAACTGAAAAAATATTGAATCTCTTGGCCAAATAAAGCATGAATGAACAATGCAACCACGGCAAATAGAAGGTAGTAGGCTCTTAGGGCTGCACCGACCCAAAACTTCCAGAAGGGGGACATCGGGCTTGTCTTGATCAAGAACGTGAGTATTGAATCAGAAACAAAATCCTTATCAGATGAGCAATGCATAACCATCCTTAACCGAGAAGATAGGTATAAGACACACCTCAGTTAATGTAATGTGTTCACCCCAGCCAATTGGATGGATGCTCCACGATGCTAGCCCGTTGTGAAAGTAATCAACATTGAACCAAACTGATGGAACAAAAGCTTTCAGACGTTAATCACGTAAAGTGATATCGCAGAATCATGTTAAAATTATCACTCGATTCTAGTTATAATGTAAAATTGCACAAGAAACAATTCAAAATTGGAAAGTTGCGCGCTTAAAAATTGTGTCAGGTCTTAAATTGTCATTTTGTAGAGTTTGAAAATCTCTATAAAATGAGTTGGTTTTAAATATAGAAATACTGACCAATTACGGAAGTTATGAGGGTTTGAAAGTGGAAAAGTCGTGAAAAAATTACAAGTTAACGGATAAAGTACCCAAGCAGCATGCTCATTGTCAGTCCGTTGAAATGCCTAACGGGCAAGTGATAATGATGGCTTGAAGGCACTGGCCGAACGAATCCATATATTTTTCCTCCGACTCAGCGCACTGGGAAAACAAACACGATTTAAACATCGAATTCTGATTCAGGCTTATTTAAGGATTCAGTTCAAGTTCACGATTTTGCAAATGAACGCGTATCGCAATTAACTTCAGACTTCGCGTGAAGATCAACGCAGCGTTCCAATCAGTTACATATGCAACTGAAATTGAAATCTTGATGATTATCTAACTTCATTATTGACAAAAACGTTTAAGGGATCGGCGCAGTCCATTGAAGTAACTGAAATACGAAAGGTGGAGTTATTTGAAGAGCATCGAATCGTCAACGTTGATGCTGCAGTTGAGACTGAGCCGGTTGGTTCATGTCACCTTATTCTTGTTCGTTAACTTCAAGAATCTGTTTATTGCAAGAGTGACAGATACATCATGAGTATTAAAACCTTTTGTGAGGGAAAGCTCTATGCGAAAGTAACTGCTAAGCTAACGTTGGTGAGCCTGACCCAGTACTTAATTACTTTATCAAACGGTGATGTATCGTGGTTATAAATTATAAATATAATAAACACTCATGTTTTAAAGCGAAAATTTTGTGGATATTCGAGAACGATTCATATAGCAGTACATTTCAGCTTGACGTCACTTCCGAAAGTTGATATTCACATTGTGAAGTTCGACTCTGAACTTTTAATTTTTTCAGAATTCAAATGATATAATTTATGCGATGCATTTCTTTCGTAAGAAATCGAAATTTCCGAAACGACAGAATTCAGCTGACGTTAATATCGCTCGTTTAAATAATGCAAAAAATTTTGCGGATTCGAAAAGTTTTTGGAAACATTCAACCGAAAAATGCCAAAAATCATTGACGCTTTGCGGAGTTGAACCTACGACCTTCAGTGCGATGGAACAATTGTGTGAAACAAATGCACCATTGAGAATGACTGTTCTTCTGAAAGCATTCTTTTCATCTCAGGTCTATCGAAATGCCACAATTTAGTACCTTTTGTAATCCACTCATCAATCCAAATCGATTGGTACTAAAATTATCGAAAAATGAGCGAAAAATCACCTCGTTGCGGAACTTCACAAAACTCCTAATCATACATACCCCCTATAAGCTCCAAATCGGCATCCTCCAGATATTGACGTGTTTCCACTGCCTACTTGGTGGAGCAACCTGAGGATTGGCATGCTTCTACCAGAGAAGAGGATGAAGTGACGGTCAGCTCGAGCAATTTACTATCCCAGTTGCCATCGCTCTCCTGTGGTCACGTTCATGAATTGCCTCACTCAGTATTTAGTTGATAGATGAAACAAGAGCAGGTACATTAAGAACCGCCGACAACATACTGTTTAAGATACCGACACAAAGCCTGACCCATGGCCGCCGGACGAGAAACGAAGAAGGTTTTTTCCGAAGTAACGCGTTCTCCACGAAAGAAAAAAGCTGAGCACAAATTAGAGACGGCAGCCTTTTCTGTGCGTATCACTAATGTTCAAACAATGACACTCGTTCAATCTTATAGATGTCATCTCAGGACTTACGCTAACAAGCATTAAACATCCTATTGTAAATGTTGTATTCTCAATATTGCTTTATCCTTTCTATGCTATGCTAAGCGACTTTTGAAGAGTTGTCTTTCATAAACTCTGTCTCCTTCCGAGAGAATCTATCATCCTATTCGAGGGCCCCTATTTGTTTTCTTCTCATATGGTCACGTTTTTCGGAAGAATTTCATTCATTCTTTGAGATTTATTTTACCATGCTAAAAGATATGTGTGATGATTTTCTCATGAAATGTCCCTTTATATGTGATCACTCGTTTCAGTTACACCTTGCTGAATCGCTAACACTGTTGCAATAACATATTTTCAAAATGACTTCTCATATCGATATTTTGATAAGCCTTTAAATTTCAAGTTCCTAGTCCCCAACTGCAATGCAAACAAACGTGTCAAGACTAGAACCTATACTGGACCTGAATTTCCTCGAATTTATCAACACAACTACAACAGCTGCCGTCTCGACAATCGTAAACCGATACTCGTCGATCTTTTCAAGCTTGTTCGGTGTGATGTGTGGTAACACGTGAAAAAACGTTTATGCAGCTGTCGCGCCACGCACCATTCATATTTTCATATTTATCCTAATCTCAGCAAATTTATGAGCTTACGTTTAGACAAGAGCCTAAAACTCGACCATGTCCTTATCATGTGACATGCGGATAGTTTTTGTGGGGTTCTTTAGGCACTTTGCGATCCTTTCTCAATCATGGAATCCTATCACATCATGCCTAGCAATACTTCCTCTCATTATGCATGGCGCGACAGCATCAAACAGAGCGATGAAGGCACGAAAACATGAAATAATCACATCAACAACAGTGCAAAACAATCACGTAGACAACAACAACAACAGAACAATCAAACAGATATTAAAATCAACACGAGATTTCAATGCTCACATCCTATCAAACAATCCAAAATAAGCTAACATGAACAAATTTTAAAAGAACACGTTGAAAAAGAAATACAATCAAGCGAGCTGAAGTCATTTCGGTTCAACTTAAAATCAGTTTGAGATCAAGTCAAGCTATTGTTAAGTGAATCTTGACTCAGGTCTTGCCTCCGTCTACACAAGGTATGAGAGCAATCCGGAGAATGCTATCTGCCTTTCTATTCCTCAAGTTGTCAAGTGAACGCTCGAATTATATACCATGAGAAAATTTCGCAGTAAAACCCCAAAACTATTATTTCCAAAATACCTCATTGGGAACATACACATCAACTCATTCCAGGCCTGAGAAGACCTTGTGTTAGCGATCAAGAGAAAAGTCGAACCTCTATACACAGTTCAAACCCCGGTTGTCTGTTCAACCCTGGCTTGAAATATAAGCTCTCGAAAGTGGTCGACTGTTAAGAACAGAGGTGATGACTTTAAAATTTGATGGTATTTAAATATCTCTCAGTTAACAAACTGAAAACCCATAATGCTTCACATCCCATCTGAATGGATTTTTCGAAGTTACCAAGTACCTTATTAGCACTAATGACGTACAATAACTGCACTGGCATTGGAAGTAATGATGTCGTCACAGAAGTGTATGAATGCCATCATGACACTAGCTAATAGATAAGCTTCGGCGAGTAACCACAAACACCTGAGAGATTTCTCCTCATAACACATTTGATAACATTGAAACTTTATTCCAGTTGTTATCAAACAGCACTACGAGTAGCGCGTCGTTCGCTATTCGGCTAGTAGGGGATCTTCTTCTTTCGGCAGCACGTTACTTTTTTCAATGCAGCGGGTATTTGTAGTGACTAGTGCATAATGCGGTTTTTGTTTAATGTTTGAGCGAGCTCACTAACAATAAGCTAACTTTGAATAAGTCACGTGACAACATAACACCTTTGCTAAGTATAGGTGTGATGATCACTGATGTCCACCTATATTGAGCCAGCTGATACAATAACATGTTATCAAACACCTGTGTGACTTATTTTCACTCGGGTAGAAGCGAACAACTAATGTATAAATTTTGAAGGTTGACTGAATGGAATAAATCGTTTGACCGAATAATATTTGATCACCTACGCAAATCGTCAATTCTGGTGGTGGGAGAAACGTTCCAATAACACAGTAATAATGGGTGGTTTTCGATTGTACAACGAATCAGATTATAACACACATTTCTGATTGACACTAACAAATCAGTTTCGAGATCGCAGTAATAACGATAACAATAATAACCATGACAATAATACTAATAATATTGATAATAACAATAATAATAATAATAATAACGTTGGGAAGGAATTTGTGAGTTTGCGCATAATTGGATCATCGTTCCACTGCGATGTTGAAACCAAATCGTTCACATTGGATACCATATCCTGCATTATATCACCTGAAATATAAATGATTACTTGCTTCTAACAGAATGACTTTCATCAAATCGCACGTACTTTGATTTAAGGATGTCGATGAAAGCGCCTCTCCAACCGACGATATCTTCACCACAAAAACACCATCAGCACGTCGTGCTATTATCGTTATCACGTATTCACTTCCTTTGATCAGATCCTCGAATGAAAGTCATCATTGAACACATATTTGTAACTTATAAATTCATCTGTTTTGATTTCACTAATCAATGTGAATTCACTTTCGAATGCATTTTGAAACATTCCGATTCGAACCAAACATATAAATTCAACAGAACCGCTGCAGAAACGCTCTCGGAATAGATTTCAACACTTGAATTGTGAAAATTAAACCATAAATAGTAAACACAATGAAATTAGAGTCCAATATTACCTCAATGCGCGTTGGTGCTGTTGGGTCTATACAACAACGGAACATTGCTATCCATATTTTGAACACTCCATCTTTCTGAGAAATGAACGAACATTAAATTGAATCGAGTAAAACAATGGATAAATTTTCCTTTCAATCTATGCAGCAATAAGTTGTTTTGAGATATTACAAAGCCGACAACCGCACACAATTTCACGCACCCCATTCAGCGTTGAAATGTCGATCACATCAACTCCTTTGGCCCATTTGAATATGCCAAAATCCACAAGATACGCTGATGCTCTAAAATTCGTCAACTTTAATAAAAACCAATGGAAAATGAATGAAAGAATGGAAATGACAACAAATGAGCAAATATTAAAGTAAATTAAAGAGTGAAAGCAAAATATTAAAGAGTGGGCACAACGAGGCAAATACTTCAAAATTCAAAAAGTGGAATATCGTCAGCATTTCTTTCAAATTACGGTGGTGGTTTGAGCAAGAAAATTTCTACAGATTCATTGAATTGGGAGTAGATGCTTGGTATGTCGAAAATGAACGGGATGGTTGAATGTGATAATGAAGGTCCCTACCTTCTCAATCTCGTCGAATATTTGCAAATAATCGCACGACAAAGGCATCTCGAACCGTCATCAACACTCACACGAACTAAACACCCTTTCCCAACCATCTCTTCCAACCGTACATTTTCCATACTTGGTAGCTCACTATAAATGTTGCGTCTTCCATATAGCACCTAAATTCATCAATATAAAGCATTCTTCCTTGACACGATTCATGGACACCGATTCAATCGCTTCATATTTCGCCACTTGGAATAATCAGCTAAACGACAACTATTCAAGCCAATGTTTGCAAGCAGCTCGAATATTATTATTAATACTTTTATTTCTAATAGTAATAATATGATTATGGTCATCATTATAACGTATTATCATTATCGTTCTAATTATTTACATTATTATTACCACTTATAATAATAATAATAATAATAATAATAATAATAATAATAATAATAATAATGATAATAATAATATTATTATTATTCTTATTATTATTATTGTTATTACTATTATTATTATTATTACTACTATCATGACCATTAATTTTTACCTATACTTTTACTCCAATTCATTCTCTTATCTTTATTATTGTGATCTCAAAAGTGATTTGTTAGTGTCAGTTGGAAATGTGTGTTATAATTTAATTCGTTGTGTAGTCGAAAACCACCTGTTATTACTGTGTTATTGGAATGTTTATCCCATCAGCAGATTTGAATATTATTACTATTTGCGTAGGTGATCAAATAATACTCGGTTAAACGATTTATTTCATTCAGTCGAGTTATGACGCGATTGATAAAGTTCACGAGAAGTGATCAAACCTTCAAAATTTATACATCAGTTGTTCGTTTCTACCCGAGTGAAAATAAGTCACGCAGGTGTTCAAATTGTTGATAACAATAGTTCTAAGCAAAAACAAGGAATGAAATGCCTATAAAAGTGTTAAGCAGAATACGATTATCATTAACACTTGATCATGGCTAAAGGTGTCGCCTCTCTGTGCTGTTGTGTTCTCCTTCTCGCATTCGTTATCGATGCTGTTCATCAGGTTATTTCCCTTTGAAGTGGCTCAGTTGGGCCTTTTCTCAATCAGTCAAATTTCAATATTTTCATTGGATTTATGTCATGTGCGCAAATGTAATATGACGTTTTTACGGAGAAATATTGACGATGGAGATAGAGACAATACTTAATGAATACTTGAGATATGGTTACTTTGAGATTTCATTCGAGCCTTGAGAGTGACAATAGAAAGTTTGCTGAAGAATCATCTGCTAAATAATCGGTTGATATGATCGTTGAGCAAATATAAATAGCAGTGAAGTGAGAGGGCTTATCGGTCAGTAAGCAAACCTACTGCTGATTATTTAAATTGAAATCAGAATTCTTTGAAAGGATGTGTTCGGGACTATAGGATGTAGTGAAGCTGAAAGAATTACTCCAGCCAACAGCAATGAATCAGAAACTTTAAGTGCTTTATTCAAGCATCTTCTCAGTGATATTGTATTTTCAGCAGCGCATTCATAACAAGCAGATGGCCGTAGCACCAGCTGATTCAAAGGCAATGTACTCAGAATATCTCTTCGAAGGAGACATCAGTTAGTATTAATATATTTGTAATTGAGTTCGCATTGGGAATATAAACTGAGAAATTTTCAAAAATATTTCACGTCTTTACATGATCAACCTCCATATACGATTGATCAAAGTCCAAACATGGAACGAGAACGTCTACTGATTGGTTGAACAACTTCATGAGACATTCATGAATATCAGTGAAAAGACATCATTATTTTCATTTCAGTAACTCCGTACCTGAAACACGGAAATAATGCGTTCAAGAGCTCAATGGGTTCCTTCTTTGGAAATGCGCTTCAGAATCGCCAGGCAAGATGGGAAAATGGAATCGTGGTGTATACGATTTCGACCAACATTTCCCCAGACGAGTGAATATTTTGAACACATTTTAAAGAAAATATATGAATTGTTGAAGTATTGCACTAGTATGCAAAACGATCGCGAATACAGTTTCGTCTTTTTAAACATATATGTGCTGTTTAGGGATATTTATAGACACCGAAATCATATTTGAGGGGTTTGTCTTTTTAACAACTTAATCAATCGATTTCCTTCCACTTGAACGCTTTAGTAAAGAGGTTATCCTTGCTGCTATGAAAGATTATGAAGCGTACACTTGCATCACATTCAAAGAAAAGGAAAATCAAGATACGGATTACGTCGAAATTATATCAGGTGACGGGTGTTCGTCGTCGGTGGGTAAAATAGGTGAATTTTTACAAACATCATTCCTCAAATTTATGATTCGACGTGGTCAGCAATCTGTTTTTCATCTGCAAAACTGTTGAAAAAACTGATCTTTATTGTATGTTGAACATTTTGCACATGCAAGCAAGAACGATACTTAATAAGAAAATAGTTTAGGTGGCAATCAAACATTAAGTCTTGGAACTGGATGTGTCTTCAAGGGAATCGTCATGCATGAATTGATGCATGCACTTGGTTTCTATCATGAGCAAAGTAAGACGAATTTACCTTGTTTAACTAAACTTATCAAACAATTATTAGCAGTACTTCATGAACGATTAAAGTGAGCAAACTGCAAATTTCACGAACAGCGGCAAATGAATACGCAGAGTTAAACTTTGGCGTTGAACTACTCAAAATTATAATATAGAACTTCTCATTCATATTTATTTATTCATAATCACGTCGTGCAATTAGATCATCCATACAAATTTTCATAGTAAATGCTCACTGATTAAGAATCTACTGTAACTAACTGTAAATTAAAAGTTTTCGAAATCTGTTTGAAAATTTGATACAAGTTCTTTGTGGAATGGAATCAACTTCAGGCCGTACAGACAGAGATGATTACGTGACAATTAACCTCAATAATGTCGAGCCTGGGACTGAAAGTTAGTTTTTTAAACAGCTCTTTGGTTTCTATTAAACAAAAGTTCTCCATCTGAAGCGTAATAAAAATGACTTCGCTGTTGCATCTGTTTGTAATCAATTTGCCTCAGCTGTAATCTATCGATCGTTTCATTTAAAATTTCAGCTTTGTTCCCTCACTGATATAATTATCTCATCTCAGATGTTTCATCATCAAAATACTTCTGACAATGAGTTCTTTTCAGATAACTTCGACTCCTACGGTATCAATGTAATCGACGCTTTGAATACCACATACGACTATAACTCCCTAATGCATTACGGCAGCACTGCATTCAGTAAAAACGGGGAAGATACCATAGTTCCAAAGCAAGCAGGGATGAAGATTGGAAATAGACAGGGACTGTCTTCTACGGATGCAAAAAAGATTAACAAGTATTATGAATGCCCAGGTACATTACAAAACGTTCTCTCATTATCGAAACTAAACCTATTGTCATATCCACATATCCTGCCGTTGGTGTTTCGGAATTACGGTCATCAAAGGACCTTATCATTTTTGCAATTGATTATTACCCACAACAAAATGGAAATTAATAGCCTGTTATTCGCTGTTTACAGTTATAATGAAGTTAGAAATGATAAACGAATTCGCTTCTTTCAGATACCTATCCAGCTCCACCGGAGGTAGTGTTGTAATTGCAAAGAAGAACACTGCAAAGTTGAAAGTAATATCCCAGTCTGTGAATGAACAGTGCCAATGCTTGTGAGAGTTAAGATTAAACATGGCACCCTTGTTAACTGCAACTATAATTTTTTTGTTCGATTCAAAATTCTTCTTTGTAAAACCTATTCATGCTGACAATAAACTTTTTATTCGCAGTGCTCATTCAAGAATACCTCGAACGAATATTGCATCAGTCACATGAACATAATTACTTAACTCACACATTGGTACGTAGTTGCTAATTTGTTGGGAAAAGTACTGCTGGTTAGCTAAAAATAATTGGCCCGCTGAAAATGCCGCTATCCGAAAAAGTATCGGTACTTTTCGATAAAATGCTAATCAGCAAAAGTAGTCCGCCAATCGCTATCACCGATCGCTACTTTCGAATCTTTCAAAAATTGCAATCACGCTGCTTACTTCTCAGCAAAAAAACCTCATTATGCCATTAAACAGTCAAAAATTTTCATTTGATCATTCAGCAACAAAATATCGCCTCAGCAGTAAACACGAGACAACAATGAAAAAATAACCAAGCAACTAAAACAAATGAAACGCAATCAACTGGTAGTGGCGCGGATTACATTCTCTCTTTCTATTTTAAGAACATCAACACTCTATCCATTTCATCTGAGAGTACGGACTGTTTGCATCTTATTGAATCGACTGTATCAGTCACTTATGGTGGAAATCAGTGATCATCGCACCTATACATAGAAAAGGTGTTATTCTTCACACTATCATCCCATCTGCCCAATTTCTAAAGTTTTGGAAAATTAATTGCAGCCAAACTGAGAAGCTATTTTTCAATGAATAATCTGTTTTCCCTTTTCAAATATGGCATTCTCGATAGTTCAACCACTGCAGTTCTATTTCGATCCTAGCAAAATTGGGTATCTCATCGGACAAAGAAGGCTACAATTGGCAATAGCTAGCTGACATTTGGATCTTATCGTATCGTCTAACTCAGTGCTGAGATGAAAAGCAGCGAGCATCGCACTCATATATTGAGAAGGTTGTGGAATGAAATCACAAAACAACCACCCCACCCCATCTTATCAACCTACTCAAGTTCTAAGAAAATAACTCCTTCCAAACTGACAAATCATTTTACAATGAATGAGCTGTTTTCTTGTTTCCAATATGCTTTTCTAGGTAGGCGATCAATCACAGCGGTTCCATTTTGATTGCAGAGAGGACTAAATCCGCAATGAATTATAATTTTGGATTAAATGAATACGTAAATTGTCTTCGTTGATTTGGGTTTATGAAAAGCGATTGTAATAAGGATCTTTCCTAACTGATCACTGTTTTGTTTCTGATGAGGATGCCAAATTTCGCTTCTATATTTGAGAAAGGGTTTCGCAAAACATTTACAAGCTCATGCATAAACTAGGAGGTCATTATTGCTTAAAGAAATGAGGAAAGTTGCGATATTTGCAATAGGCTTCATTGAGAATGATGTTGATGTATTGATCAAATTTTAGACCACGTCAATCAAAATATCAGTGCATTTCATATGTATCTAAGATTTACGAGACGTATCTATGCTGTCGAGCAATTTTATTCACTGCAAGAAATATCAACGATTTTCTGAAGCCATCTCACATAGCTAAGTGGCTCATTCCAATACATTGTATCTGATGGATTACCGTACACAAGAGGGTAGTAATATCAGCACCACCATATTCAAGCTAGCGGTATGTGCTGTCCAGTACGGATTTATTTCAGTTGGTATTAGTATGCATGCGACTTTTACTGCACAATAGGTCAACACTCTTCAGTTTTGAGTATAAATTCGTTTCTTTCTGTGAATATAAATTTGAAGTTGACATATTTTTCACCTCAGGTGAACTGATTTGTTTATCACTGGTTTATTTATCGTTGCATGGATCACAGTTAGCTGCGAGTATATGCTTAGTTACTCAAATTGAATTAATTTCAGCTGAAATGCTTCTCCTCGTTCGAGAGTGCAGTTGTTAATATGTGAAGAGAGCTGTAACACAATGTCTTCATGCATGCCATGCCTGACGCGTGTTCTGTGCGTGTTAGACCAAACTGCAGGATTACACAAATTTATTATCAAAATTAGTAATGCAACTCTTGATGTGCTTTTAAATGGTATCTTAAAATGATACTTATTGTTTTTTGATTTGTTATCATAAACGAAATTGCCAATGAATGGCTTACACAACGGTAAAATGATGTCGCATTGATTTCTCACTCACGTTATGATATCTTCATACAGTCCTTTAGCAAGCACAGCACGTCCATCATAAACAGATATCGGGTGTCAGAGCGTTTCTTAAGAAGGTTTCGAAGTATCACGATGAAAGTTCCGAAGCTGTAGGCTACGTTATTGGGCACGTCTGTTAGCGGTGTGCAGAATATTACTTATGTGCTCATGTGAATGCGTTGAATTTTGCAAATGCGACTTTCAAATTCGTTCGTTGATCTCGAAGCGAAGATTATGCAAAACGAACAGTGTTGTTGAGCCGTTTATTTATGGATATTCAATAGCGCATGTTGATACGATTGTCAGTGTTATCATTTTGGTTGTTGTTGTTATGTGCGTTATGTCAGTAATAGTTTTACGGCTTGTTTTGTCGTCGATCAATTCCGATAGAGATTTAAGGATCATAGCGGGCTGGCCGCTAAAGAGCCAGTTGTGGTTTTAGCGTTGAGTGTATCTGCAGCTGTGACGCCACTCATTAAACGTTGTTTTAAAACGTATCGCTCATGATTGATGCGACTGTAAAACTGTGATCCTTTTTACATTTATGTGACTTTTGGACTTTCGTTGTGCTGTTAAGCAGCTTTTATATTTGCAGTCGAGCAGTTGCTTTTGATTGCAGGGTATCCGTTTTTGGAAGGAAACGTGAAAGAGCACATCATGGATGTGCCAAAAATAAAACCTGACAATTTTGATGGACGACTTGGACATATCATGGACAGTGGCAATAATCAGTCGACTTTCTTTTTGTATGTTATACCAGAAACAAGTGTTGAGACGCGCAAAAAAATCGACAAGTTGTTTTCCAGTAATGCTGGCAAATTGCAGTCAATTACAGATACTGATATGCTTCAGAACGGTTCGGTTCTTGGTTGAAATTAAGTGTTTTGTTGATTGAACGATATGGCATATTTGTGAGGTTTTAATCGAAATTATAGGGTGAATTGAACAAGTAACTGAAACTTTGAGGTAGTCTACTGCATGTGCAACACCTTTTATGGCTCTATTCTGGTATATCATCAGTCCATAGAATAATGTCATTTTTCGTCACAATATTTATTCAAGGATTTATAGGACGTATCTATGTTGTGTGCGTTGAAGGGCAGTATGAAAGGGCATGGTTCTTAAAGTTGGGTGCAGAAGATAATCACTTAATACATGTAATGTCTATTATTTCAATTTATGTTTCATTAGGTAATTATGTTGCATTCATTTGAATGGGTCATTATTTCAAAAAATTACTCATTCAAATGGCAAGTAATTGGAGAAGAGTACTTCTTTCCGCCGTCATCAATTTTGTGTATTTTCAACTTATCTACCCATGTTGACAGTTTTGAATATTGGACAGATGAGTTTTGCATATCCTTCTCCTACCTGCTGGCTAGTTTGAGAACCTGTATGATTGGTTGTTGAGCATTCGTGTATCTTCCGTAGTTAAGCAGTTACTATTAATTATTCAACAACAAATTTAAACATTCGGTCTTCAGATGGTGCTGATGGACAAAGGATTGGAAAAACAAATCACTCGTAATGAAGTATTGAAGTGTCCAAAAGAGGCGTCAGGAATCGATGTTTTTGGTGTAATGTGTCCAGTTTTGATCAGTAATGCTAATGAAGAAATTCGTTTGGTGGCTCAAAAATTGACTGGACGTAAATGCCGTTGCATTGCAGGTTTGTATCCACTGATAATTCTCGCACTAAAATCTGCATTAGTATTAGGATATGTATGAAAAATATTTGTAATTGTCAAACAGTTTTTTTAGTAGGTTCTAGTAAATATTCGAGCAGACTGTCCTTGAATCAGATTCTGTTCAGATCAAGTGATAAATGAGACGTCAGCAATTCCATACCTAAAGGGACGTATTTTGATTGAATACGAAAGCGGAGGTTATGCCGAATTGAAGGACATTGCGTTGAAACCGATCGAAGGAAAAGATTGTGCAAAATTCGTTATTGAATGTGGTTGTGGGTTATAACTGATTCATTCCTTGAATTGCTAGAGGCCTTCATTGATTTTTATGGCACCGCAATTCAAAAAAAAACCAGCTGCATTTCAGACTAATCTTTTTGGAGCGAAATTATACATGGGACCTTTCTAAATCGAATGGCATACTTTTTTTTAAACCTGGGACCTCAAAAATTGTATTGTATGAAAAAATTTGTTGTCTTGATTTGCATACAATAGCATAAGGGGAAGAATTGTCATCTTAATCCATGTCGACCTCATCATGCGGTCTTAGAAAGTTTTTATTTCAGCAAATTCGGTAACGTCAAACAGCAATCGGTCCAATCCATTTGGCCAATTGACAAGTAAAAATTAATTTGAGTGATTGTCATTCAGTTGAATCTTCGTGCTGCAACTTATTCTGAGTACAATTTTCATTAAAATTTGTTTCAAAAATACATTGTTTAAAAAATTATTCGGTTGCTTTTGTTCAGATGCACAAAGAAATGCGTTCAGTTTCTGGAATGCTGTCGCTAGCGATAATAACCAAATACCACGTAACAATGTGTGACTTTTCACATATTATCTCTTTTTCATTCACCTTTTTTCCAATACTTGTGCGTTATGATACATATATAATGATGTTTTCAAAATTATTCATTCATTTGCGATGGTTATATCAACAGTCTACACGTGAAGTGTATACGCGTTCCGCTCCTTTTGAAATTTTCAAAATGAATTCCGCATCAATGCAGAACAGTACCTCATCTCATAGCACTTCAAATGTCACTCTTATGTGAGCATCAATACGGCAGTCATTCATGATTTCTAGTCATTCCCACGTCAGTCATTCATCGATAAAAACCAACATAAAGAAGGTGGCGGTGGAGCATTCAGAGTCGGTCCGAGACGTAATAACAATTCCACTCCCGCATTTCAGTCCACTTACAATAGATTAGGTGATTAGCTCGCATCATTCGTTATTCCCTTTCTAAGAATGAAACGTTGAAGATTTGAGTTGAAATTTCTCATTCAGTTGACTTTAATGTTTTCTCATCTTCTGCTCTTCATTTGTGATGAGAAGACATGTTTCGGTTTGAATTTATATAAGCTTTTGATGGAATGGTTGGACTCCAAACCACTTTCGTCTCTTTCAATGAAGGATTTTTCGCCGGTTTCAGAGGAAAATTCATCTTCAATAATGTATTTATTTAGGTCCTTTAGAGGCCCATCAATATGCCCCACCGTGTGCGGATGGTTTTGAAGATTGTGATATTGACGAAGTATGCCTCTTGTTTGCTTTACTTTCTGATTGGAGAGATGAGTTTTGAATTGATCTGATGAGCAGTGTTCTTCTTTGAGGAACGACACTATGAAGTCCATTTGTTTTATTATGAAGTATATTTATTGTAGATACTTTTATCTTTTAATGAACGAAAGTTGAGATGCGATTAGTTTCTGTACAATGATGAATATATTACATCTCGAATTATTGCCATTCAAGATATCGAAACAAATATTTAAAACAATATTAAACGCGAATAAGTTTTATAGAATCAGATCCCAGAGCTCATTAGCAAAAGCATTTTCCGTGAATACGAACCGAAAGATTTACCAAAATCATCGCGTGTTCGATATGTGAGACAGTTTAATGAAGCGTCACCAAATGATCAGTTTTGGATGGTCAATCCATCAATATTCACAACTATTGAGAGGGTACGTAATTAACATCAAAACGTTTTTTTTTTCGATTTGGTTTTTTGGTAATTCGAGCTGCTTGCAAACATTGGCTTGAATAGTTGTCGTTTAGCTGATTATTCCAAGTGGCGAAATATGAAGCGATTGAATCGGTGTCCATGAATCGTGTCAAGGAAGAATGCTTTATATTGATGAATTTAGGTGCTATATGGAAGACGCAACATTTATAGTGAGCTACCAAGTATGGAAAATGTACGGTTGGAAGAGATGGTTGGGAAAGGGTGTTTAGTTCGTGTGAGTGTTGATGACGGTTCGAGATGCCTTTGTCGTGCGATTATTTGCAAATATTCGACGAGATTGAGAAGGTAGGGACCTTCATTATCACATTCAACCATCCCGTTCATTTTCGACATATCAAGCATCTACTCCCAATTCAATGAATCTGTAGAAATTTTCTTGCTCAAACCACCACCGTAATTTGAAAGAAATGCTGACGATATTCCACTTTTTGAATTTTGAAGTATTTGCCTCGTTGTGCCCACTTTTTAATATTTTGCTTTCACCCTTTAATTTACTTTAATATTTGCTCATTTGTTGTCATTTCCATTCTTTCATTCATTTTCCATTGGTTTTTGTTAAAGTTGACGAATTTTAGAGCATCAGCGTATCTTGTGGATTTTGGCATATTCAAATGGGCCAAAGGAGTTGATGTGATCGACATTTCAACGCTGAATGGGGTGCGTGAAATTGTGTGCGGTTGTCGGCTTTGTAATATCTCAAAACAACTCATTGCTGCATAGATTGAAAGGAAAATTTATCCATTGTCTTACTCGATTCAATTTAATGTTCGTTCATTTCTCAGAAAGATGGAGTGTTCAAAATATGGATAGCAATGTTCCGTTGTTGTATAGACCCAACAGCACCAACGCGCATTGAGGTAATATTGGACTCTAATTTCATTGTGTTTACTATTTATGGTTTAATTTTCACAATTCAAGTGTTGAAATCTATTCCGAGAGCGTTTCTGCAGCGGTTCTGTTGAATTTATATGTTTGGTTCGAATCGGAATGTTTCAAAATGCATTCGAAAGTGAATTCACATTGATTAGTGAAATCAAAAGAGATTTACGTTTGAATTTATAAGTTACAAATATGTGTTCAATGATGACTTTCATTCGAGGAGCTGATCAAAGGAAGTGAATACGTGATAACGATAATAGCACGACGTGCTGATGGTGTTTTTGTGGTGAAGATATCGTCGGTTGGAGAGGCGCTTTCATCGACATCCTTAAATCAAAGTACGTGCGATTTGATGAAAGTCATTCTGTTAGAAGCAAGTAATCATTTATATTTCAGGTGATATAATGCAGGATATGGTATCCAATGTGAACGATTTGGTTTCAACATCGCAGTGGAACGATGATCCAATTATGCGCAAACTCACAAATTCCTTCCCAACAATGTCATCTTCATCAGTTGATCTGATGAACGATTATTCTAAGCATAACAATAACCAGTCATCGAATATCACCACCAACACTGCCATTAATAATGCTTTTAACAACGCAAGTAATATCAGCACTAATGCTCACTCCACGATCAGCAATAATTTTTTGCCATTTATTGGATCACAGTTGTTCGTTACATTTCATTTGTCATCTTTGAGCGGAATATTTTTTTGCATTTTCAATTATTAATTGTCGTGATTCGTTTTGCATCACGGTCAGTTTTTCAAACAGTTTTCGATGGCCGCAACGAACTAACAATTTGGTGGTCATGTTATGCTCTTCGCTGCACTGCTTCACCTCATCACTTGCAGAGGTTATGGAATGCCGTATATAATCCCGGTAGCAGTGCCAGTTCCCGTGCCGTCAGTTCTCAACGGTAGATCGCCATTCAATGCGATGGGATCAGCAATGGACAGTCAGCAAATTGCCATGAATAACAGCGGCAGCAGCACCAGCTTTCCAATCGGCAACGAGCAACAAGATCGTAAAGGTTTTAGTGGTGACAACAACGCTGTATTCAATAAATCGAATTGGCAGTCTCGCAACGACAGGTTTATTAATTTATAGTTACAATTATTAGAAGGGCTTAGGCTTATTGTTAGTTAAGTGACAAATAATCACTAAAATCACTGTTGTTAACTTCTTAATAAACGACCGAATGCTTATCGTGTACGCAAAAACTAGCGAGTAGACGTAGAGAAAATTGGCTAAAGGTAGTTGTTACTTCTTTTCAGTAAGATGTTTGCAAAAATATTTTCGAGCATATGCCATCAAACAGCTTGGCGAATGGCTCTAGTAATCCATGTGGGTGTTTATATGAGGATTCTGTTTGTGCAGACAGTCGATGAATATGATGTATTTGGCATAAATGAGAGTGAAGGCGGGTTTGATTGATTTGAATCAAACTAAATACTTTTAGATTCAGTGGAAATTATCAAGTAAGTTCTGATAATAAAAGTGGTCGTTATCAGCGACAGAGAGGTAGGGCATTCGGTGGGAGACGGAATGAACGAGGAGGGGGTGGCGGTGGTCGAAGAGAGGGTGGTTATGGGGATGGATTCGAGTCGAGAGGGTCGTTCGATTTCGATGATGAGCCGAGACGCGGTGAAACATTCTGGAAGACTGATGATGAGGACATTCAACAGATGGATAGAAAAGCTGAGAGACAGTTTCGTAAGGGTGCGTGCGAACGTTAATGAGAGCCATAATAACATTGATCTTTGCAATGAACATAATAATGAAACCATTCACATCGATTCTGCTTACGAACAGAATTTGCTACGTTTTTTTGATTTTCTTCTTTACTCAAATTGGTTTCATTACAAGTGCGTAGAATACTGTACATATGGATCACTTCGCAATGAGTTACGTAAAGTCAAACTGATTGTTTAATTTTTCATTTTATGTATCTATGTTATTAACTTCATTCTTTGAGGTTTTGATTATTCATGTGATGTCTTTTGATGTTCAAAAATAATTTCAGAACAAGGCGATTCAGCGTCGGCGAGTAATTTTAAGACATTTTCGAGGGTAATCTTTGCTTCTTTTATTATTATTTTTTGAATTTATACTACAATGCTGCACTCATTTTTGATTCAGTTGTTTCTTTATTAATAAATGAAATGGCGAAGTTGGGTTTTAGTTAACATTTCAGCAGCAGTTCGTCGGAGAACGGGGACCCCGTTCCGCAGCAATTCTATTCTCCGGCCTCAGACGGATGTGTCCCTGCACGGACCCCCCCCGCCTATTTCGCTCTCCGATCGGGTCCCCCTCCTGTTTACTTTGCTCCTCAACAGGGTCCCGCTTCTCCGGCTGAAAAGTTGCTCCCCGACGATCTCTAGTTAAAAATATGATTTTTCTGGTATCTTTATTACAAGTGGAATCTCTGTCTCTTTATCTAATTGTAATAGAAAAACGAGAATGATTCAATTGTCTCGTTTTTTTTTGCTCTCAGTTCATTGAGATGAATGAAGCGCAAGTTTGCCATTGATAATTATTGATTGGAATGAATATCTTTTGATTCTGGTTTGAAGAACCTCATAACATATCAGTTTTTATTACTTGCATTCATTCATTAGCAGACGTCTACTGGAATAATAAACTGACAAAAATTTTATAAATATTGAAAAAAAAAGAGTTTGAGCAGCATAGTTGTTGCCTGAGTTTCATTAGTTGTGCGTTTTGCAAGGAATGTTTAAAGATTTGTTTTTGCTTCAATAACGAACATGTTTGATGGATTCATGCGGTTGAGAGGGAGCAGTTCGGAATTTTGGATGATTGATTCTTTTATAGAGCAATAAGCCATCCTTTCTCAAGAACATAACAAACAAACAGTCGAATACAGTAAGCAGTGAATGGGATGTGAGTTGACTTTGTTGGCGTTTAATTTTTGCACTTATCAAATATTATAACAGTTTTCAATGTTGGTCGATTAGAAAATGCGAAGATACATTTGGTTATTGGCGGAAGCAATTTTTTTATTAAAAGTTTTGTAACAGCGATAAGATTATGTTCTTTAGGAAAATATCTCATAATTGGTGATTATGAAAGTAGTCTCAAAAAGGTCTTCTTTCTTCTACAACGATAATATTTTGTACTTCAGTGTTCAGAATTTTTTGAAAGGCAAATAAAATTTTTGTTGCAACATACTGCTGATAGATTTTTTAGCAAGTTGTCATTCTTTCAGTTACCACCGTCTCGTCAGGCAGCCTTAAATGCAGCATACGCAACAACAGCATCGAACACTCAAGAAAATAAAGATCAGCAAGAGGCGACTGAATCATCATCAAAGTAGATTTGTTTTGGAATATGTTGATGTGAGGGGGTTTGTGCCGTTTTAGTGCATGAGATGCAGTGTTGTTTTTAGTGTTTATCAGTTGAGCTGATAGCAAGAGAATTCTAATACCTCGTATTGTATTCAATCATCGTCGATATTCAAACACGATCACCATTCCACATCTTCGCGTTATATCTATTATTGTTATGGTTGGTGAGCAATGATTTGTTTTGTTTTTACCGTGGTATCAGAGGATATTTTTTCGATCGTCTCATCAATATTCTTTACGCAGTGCAGTTCTTACATTTATTTCGTTTCAATAGATTACTGACTGGAGTATGCATCACTGTCACTTTGAAGCGGTCATTCTAGGGTCGTTGTTATCATCAAATCGCTGTTGTTGTTGCCTTAACGATGAACTTATGAAAAGAAATGTTATTCAGACATATGGCTTATATTCATCCTGTGTAACAAAATTAAACATGATCTTGTTAAAAGAATTATTCTTTTCATGAGCTTTGTTCTAATTCATCGTATCATATAACTTCTTGTCTTCCCTCTCCACGACACGTCTCATCCGATTTGTTGTCTCAGTATATAGTTACCACCTTTTGTGCAAGAGTTCGTTTCTTTTCTGTAGTAATAACGAGTTCTTAATCAACCAAAACACTGAAATCATTTTCGTGTTGCTGTTTGTTTGTTGAATCTTATATGATCAGTCTTTTGAATGTTATATATTATTTATGGTGACAAGATCCGATGTTATTATTATTATGGTTATCTGATCTTGTCAAAAGCGAATGAATAATTCCTAATGCATTATTATTGTTCATCTCGGATGTTCGCTTCGTTTTATGGTAACGAGTTTGGTACCTCAATGCAGTAATCGCAGGAGGTGAATTTGCTGCTGTAAATCAGCGAATATATCATTGTTATTTGTTGTTTTTACCGTTTTTATGATTGCTGTGACTAGACGAAACAAGGGGAATTTCTTTGTGAAGGTACTTCTTTTGAGGAGCCGAGAAGTGCCACTCTACAAATAAGCAGATGTCGTGGTTCTTACTCGAGTAAAAGGTAGATTCGGGAAGGGACTCTTTTAGAAAAGCACTTTTATGATTATGTACCTGACTAGTGTTACTGTGTGCGTTATTTTTGTTTGTTGGTATTCATTCGTTGATCAGATTGTTTTGTTTTATTAAAGAATTGTTCGTTTTACTCGTTTCCATTGAAATAATCCGGTTGTGGATTTTATCTTCGTTTCTGACTATCCATTACTATGAGAAAGTATGGTTACCGTTGATTTAAGTGCAATGAAAATTTTGATTTTGCAGTGTTTTTGGTCTGCTTTCGATAGCTGTTATCACATTCGTCCATCTGAACAGTACCTCTTTCAACACCAAGCAGCACTCGCCTTTCCTGAATATTAAGCAACTGTAATCAGAATTTTGTGCTTGCAACTAACTTACAAAGTCCTTCCCGTTTGGCTTTTTCAAAAATCGCCCATCTTGCAAAATATGCGGTTGGCGGTTTGCCGTTCTGTGTGCTCATCGTGAAAAATCTGAAACGTCGATGTTATTTTTTGCATGTTTCATGAACGGAATGCTCAGAAATACGACCGAGAAAGTCATTCTAGTCTATTTCTGTAAATTTACCTGGCAATATGGATGCAACTTTTGCTAAATACGACCTGAACAATTCCAAACATTAATCCCACAAAAATATCACCTAATTTAAGAATTTTGAAGCGAAACACGCCACGACACGATTGCACATAAGCCATCTGTCAAGGGTGTAAAATAATGCTACTAAAGTGTTAGATAAAGTTGTTAGTTGTACATTGCATACGGATGAACGAAACGACGACTTCGTAAGATAAATGTTTTCTTCAAACTAAATGTCAAATTCATTAACTCATCCCGAAACGAAAATGGTAAAATCTGAACGTGGAAGAATTTTGTTCTTTTTTTAATAATCACACTTACGTTAGGGACGATAAATACGCGATGTATATTCGGTTGGTTGTTGTTAGATGAAGTGTGCAATTGAAGTATTAGAGAAGGTTTGATGAGTACATTGAGTGTTCACGTGGAATGATTGAATGCAGTCCGATTGAATGCATTAGTTAACGGTTGTTTTTCAGTGAATTTTTAATGACGGATCTGGTAAGATGCCATCAGAAAAGTGTCGATCCGTTCAATCGCCTCAGTTCATGCACGCAACCTGTACTACTTGTTATCGAATTCTGCCAGGTTAATCCAGAAAAATGCTTTTGGGCATCCATTATACATTATTTAGGTAAGCTTGTAGTCAACTTATCTGTCAAATGGAGTTTGGCTACACAAGCATGTCAATTTAAGGCTGAGCACTGCTCTTGGCTGAAGATTGCCGCGTGAGACTTACCCTGGGAGTGAGGTTGCCCTCGGGTTTACGTTGAAGCATGAGCCGCAGGATTGAGGAGTTTCATCCAGAGTTTGCGCTGAAGCTTATGGCACTACATCCTTTTTCTATCATGTTAACTGCAAAATTATCCATTATTCAGTTTCTGGTGTTGATACTTATGCAGGCATTGTGTCTCTTGATTCGACCCTCATATCAGAATCAGACTTATGATTCAAGCACTCGTTGATAAGAGTGAAAATTAGCAGGATTTTGAGCGGGGATCAAAACATATTAACTCATTTAAATTCGTTCCACTTGCAGAAATAGCTGATAACAATAAGATGTTTTTCACAAAAATTTAGCAGATCATCGTGAGGGCAGTTAACTCTTTGTAAATTCAACATCAGTGGAAATTTTAAAATTCCGAATGGAAATTTATCGTCACTGAAGTGAATGAATGTGTGGGCAATAAATGAGATGTGAATGAATTCATGTTATGATAATGCGAATGAGCGAATCGAATTGAAGTCAGTAAAATTGCTCAAAAATCAGGTGCAAGGACCGAGACCGTTATATCGAATACCGAAATCAGCGAATCCTCATCTTGACCTTGATAGTGTTGCGATCTGGTTGATGAGTTCTGAAGTGGTAAGTGGTTCAACTATTGTAGTATATAATCAACAGATGGCTGTTCATGCATGTGTACATCATTCCACTATTTTGGATATTAGAGCACGTGGATTCCAGGTTATTTTCGTTTTTTTAAACACGCATTTTGGTTATATTGTCCCACCTTATCATCTGCCGATTATCTATTACTTCGGACTGGCATTATAATTCAGCTGAATAATTCTTAAGTTGTAGTATTTGCCCAATACATGACAAAAATGCAACATTTTATTGTCGTTTTGTAAAGGGAAGAGTCTTTTCACCTCGCGGTCGCTGTTTCTGTAAAGTAAAGAACATTGAGATCACTTTAAAATCCAACAATCACGTACAGCCAAAATATGAATTGCGTTCGATTAAAAGCTAAAGTTACTACCAAATCATGGCATTTCTGTGGGCTCGAGTTGAACCTTTGTCTGATATTTGATTTTACGGACTGAAACTTGCGCAGACATCAACTTGTATGCTTTAGGTAAGGTTCAGTGCAAGATGGGGTTCAGTGCCTCTGTGTTTGCTTGGTGTGAATAACTGTAAGAATATTTCAGAGACAACTTTCGTTAGCACTTCTCAGTGCAGTCAAGCCAACTACATCAGTTTTGAAACTTTTTATTGATGTTGCAAGACAGTTACTCTCACCTATATTAGCGTGTAATCGGCGTTTATTTAAGTTCGATTTTCATTTGTTTTCATAAATTTTAGTTGATTGAAATTTTACAATTATGGTCTAAATTATGTGTCGATGAATGTTTATCAGTTAAACTGAAAATAATAGCAGCTGAATGAAATAATTAATTCGAGTTCGTTTAAGGGAACGTCTATCTCAGCTGATTGATCTGTCAGACTCAATGCAACGATCTACATTCAACAATTATTACGCATTATACTCTGATCTAATGCTCTCTCCTACGAGTGTAGCCAGAATTGAATCGGTTGCTGTGCAGGTTATTAGTTCTTTTTAAATTGTTGCTTTAATAAACAGTATGATTATCATTCGCTTTGTACGTTTTCTGTGTTATGCTTTACGTTTTTGATATTATTGTCGCAAATTAGTTGCGTTTTGCTTTGAATTTTGTATGCTGCGATAATCATTGATTGTGCTGTTTTCCAATGAAACAAATATTCGTTGAAGCAAAAGAAGATTGTTGCAAAATATATTCAGATTTGTATAAATATTCTGTAAAAAAAGATTTTTTGGTGCAGAATTCATTCAGGTTTTATGCATTTAACGTCTGCTCTCAAATATTACTATTCGCATTTTCTGCCAAATTGTTTGCGACTAAATTACAACTTTCGAAGATTATTAATTGGCGGTGTAATAAGTATGAAAAGACATCTTAATTATCATTTCAATGCCCAATCTTCCCAACTGCTGCAGTTGACTTGCTTATTCCGAATCCATAACAATATAAAGATTCCATTCTTTGAAACTTCTTCATATTGTGTGTGTTCCTAAGCAATGCCACCTATTAGTTGCAACGATATGAAATATAGGTGAAGTATGAAAAACGGGATTGAAATTAAGACGAATCTAATTAAAGGCTCGTCGTTTATTGCCGCGTTTTCAAGCAGCGTACAACTCGATATCGAACTCGAAATCAGAGAATTGTTCGAGACATCGCATCGATGATGTTGAGGAGTGTCTCGGTGCCATCGGTAATCCTCACGCACCTTTATTACCAATTAACGACCTCGCTCCTTGTGTACGTTCTTTTATTCTTTCCTTTTTTTGAACACATTTTTGTTTTTTTTTATCAATGATACACTGAAACTGCTGAAAGCATTAAGAAAATCATTATTGTTGTTGTTGTGAACATGCGAATTAAAATGTTCTCTTTCGTAGTTTATACACATCATTCGTAATCAGTTTCAAATGGATTGTCTGCCAGAAGTTTTACAAAGATGGTGATTTCATTCGCGTACACTCTGTCACGAGTAAAATTATCATGTTTATCATATTGTTTATCATTATTCACGTTGATAGTTTTTTTCATGTTTAGACATTTGATAAGTTCGTGAAATCGTTAGCAAAATCTCGGGAATTATTTGTAAATAAACCGAGCACGGCAGCAGCATCGTCAACGAAAAATGGTGCTATGTTCTGTGGCCAAACTCCAATTCTTCGACTATCTCATTTCAGCACGCCCCCGCCAATCTGTCCTAATGATCTATTGAGGTAACCTCTAACGTTCAATCTGGTCAACACATAAATAAATTTCTTCACAGTGAATCCAATTGAAATAGTTTGATTGCGTTTTCTCCAGTCGGTTTGTGAAATTAGTCAAATTTGGTTGAATTAGCGGAAATATTTCTTTAAAAACGAATCATCTTATTTCTTGAATGCGGTGTTATAATTTCGAAAATGTTTTCAGTTTGTTGTCGGACGATTACGAAGATAAAGAAGAATCTCTGAAGGCGATTATTTCTAATCTCAATAATGTTAGCAATCAAGCTTTAATGATAGTTTAGTTATTTTTCGTGCAAGATTATTTGTCGCGAAGAATTTCGCATAGTTATGTAAATTGATGAAGGGTCGATTGGCTGGTGATTTGCGTTGATGTTCAGATCCTTTACGCGATGTTCAGTGGTGAGAAGATAGCCGTGTGTGCGTCGAAACAGAGGCAAATCACCGCAATGGATCTCTTGAAAAAATTGATTCTCGTCCGCGTTTCTGTTCAACGACACGGACTCATTTGGAATGATAGCCCATTCATGTAGTTTTATCCTTTTATTCGTTGATAAGGAAACATTTTCGAAAACATTTTTTTTTTGATAACATCGAGATTTACGCGTATATAATGATTGTTGATGTACGTTCTTTTGATGCTGACATTTAAATAGATTTTTAACGCTTCGATCGTATATCATTCGAGTTGCGTAATTTTCGGTGTATTTTAGAGATGAAAGTTTCGGAAATGTAAAAGTTTCAGTGGTTGGAAATGATTTTGTGTTCTCATTTGTTCAGAAAATGATTAGATGTAAATGAAAGTTGATTGAGACAGCTGAACAAAGTTTATTTGTAGAATCCCACAAGATTGTCAGTTATTTGGTCAAAGTGTATCTCGTGAAGAATCAGCAAAGTGGAAAGCTGACGGTGTTAATGTCATTGTTGATTTGAATGGACACACAATACGATGTAAACAATATAATGGTATTATTTTTTGAAATTGATATTCACAACTTTTCAGGAATCATTTTGTTATGTGAATTTTGTAGTTTTTTGAAGTAGTTGATTGAAATTTCGGTTTTGATTGGTTCAGTAGCATACATTCTCACATTACTGAGAATAGAAATTATCATTCAGTGTACATTAGCCGATTGAATAGATGAGAATAGTTGATTGATTGCTTTTCTAGGTTATAATAGTCAACGAAATGTTAGGTTTTGCGGTTATGTCAAAGTTGATGGCTTGATGCTTTTGTTGAAAGTGGGCTTGATGTATGAATGGATTATCAATGGATTAACCTGTTTTTTATTAATTAACTGACTAAATCTTTATTGCATAGATATAATCGTCAAACAAAGAAAAACATCGAAGTAAATACCCTAATGCTGTTGGTTTTGAAACAGAAATTTTTAGGTGCAGTTCTACGAAGTTTGGCGAAGAAGCGTACGGATTCATTTCCAACAGATCGTAGCCTTATTGCATATTTGGTGTCATTATTAACTGATTTTTGTATGTTAGTTTATATGGCAAAACATGAAGATGTGCGCAAATTATCACAACTTTTAACACTAACCACTGCCGATATAAATATGTTGGCGAATTTTTTAGTTGAGATCGATTTCTTGAGATATGTCAGAGTTAAGGACGATTTCATTCGAAGTGATAAAACCGCTTCGAAAAATATCAAACTATAAATCATCAGTTGTGATTATTCAATGCAAACGATGTTAAAGAATCTGTTTCGAATATGAACTAATGTTACGTGAAGCCTCGGGCTGATATGTACTCTCCTTGTATTATTGATCGTAACATTAATATCGACAATGACGCAATGAATCTTGGTTGTTATTATTACAAGTTTTATCATGGAACGTGTATTTCGCATTGAGTGAGTAATGCTAATTGTGGGTATTCAAGTGATATATATAAGCGGTGTTGATAGTGATTATATTACGGCACAAATTTAGAGCTCATAAATATCCATCATCTTTTCGAATGATTCCATTGTATAATACTGAATGTTGATGATCTTACTTTTTGTTATGTTTACAATTTGTATAATAAATAATTCGAAGACGTGTAAATTTTCGTTCAGTTGAATGTTGCTTTTGCTGTTCTGATTTGTATTCGTGAATTTGTGTGTGTGATTGAATGGAAATGTTTTTGATAAATTTAATTCAATGAATTGAGAATGCACTTTGTGCTGATGAATAAAGTGTCTCTTCCATCTTATTATCGCCCAATATCTATCGAAATTTTTGTTTATAAATTGTTTTATCTGGAAACGATTTTTATATTTTATAAGCCTTATCATCACATATCATCACTTCCGACTGCAATCTTTTTTTTGGCTCTTATCTTTGGTTAATTATTTAGCCAATAATCTTTGAATAGAATCAATCAGTTAATGTCTAAGAAGAGCTCATTTTTGAGCTGGATGCGGGACATTTATTAGTATGCTTTTGAAGTGTGTTGATCTTCTGAGCAGACCAGATGGCTCGCTTGATTCTGAGCACAGGAGTGACGAAAGCGACTGTAGTTGATAGATGTAATGACGCAGTTATCTGTTATGTGTACGATTGTTATCCAATTCTCTTTTGAATGCGCATTGTTTTCAAGAGCAATTGCGATGTCATTCGAAATGGTGACCGATAAAGTTGAGTTGTTGAAGATGCAAACGGTCCGTTACGATCGTCAGATACGTTTGTGGGGCGACCAAGGTCAGTCGTCGATAGAGAGTGCATCCGTTTGCATGATCGGTTCGTCGGCGTTATCGACTGAGATTTTGAAGAGCTTAATATTAGCTGGAATTAAATCGGTTTTTGTTATCGATTCCACATTTGTTACAAATCCAGACGTTGGTAATAATTTCTTCATTGAACAGCAACAACTGGGTCAAATGAGAGCCAAAGTTACAACGGAATGGCTGAAAGTAAATTTTTTATAATTCATTCACGTAACACTTGAATTATAGCAATGTTTTGATATTCAACTCCCATGTGAATGCTCATGAAACCGTGAAGTTTTCGATTGAATGTCTGGAAACTGTGATCTTGTTTTGTGATACCATTAAGCTTACGATTAGTTCAGATAAGGTGCTATTTCTTCGGTAATCAGTCAAAGCAAAATGATAGTTATTTGAGGAATTGAATGCGTCGGTACGATGCGAGTACGATACTCGCAGCGTGGAACAACTCGTGGAAGATGGTCATTTGGAGATGCTGAAACGGTTCACGATTGTGATCGCGACGAATCTTCGAGAGAAAGATGCCATTGTTATCAGTGATTTTCTGTTCGATTGCAATATACCGTTTTTGCATGCCAGGTGAACTTAGTTTCTTTTCTAGTTGTGTCGTTTTTGAACATTCACTGATATGATAGTGGTGCTGCGAGATGTTCACTTCAGATACTCACTTGTACTTGATTTAATACCTGGTAAGTACCTGGTAAATCAAATACGTGCACCGAATAATCGCAAAATGAACGACTTTTTATACTGTTGATTACAATCACAATGCAAGATAATCGGTCGTGATTTGGGTCGTCAAATAATCAAATCACTTAGAAATTTATCACCACAATAAAAGAACATTTATGCAACAAGATTACGGTTCAGTAATCTATTCATTGAGCTGAAGTGATCTGTACTGTATACTTCTTTCAGTGAGTCGTGTAGCATCATTTTTGGTTAATTTAGATATTTGGGTTTCTTTTGAGAAAATGATCGCTGAGGTTTTTTCTTTGAGTGTTTTCAGAGTATTCGGTTTTGTTGGATATATTCGTATTTGTGTCAAAGAACACACAATTATGAATTCGCATTCGGAGAACGTACAACCTGATGTGAGGTTATTCTTTACTGACTTTATCGAAAATTTTAGCTTGTATTATGATGCAAAAAAAAAAAAATTCTGATTCTCATCCACCATTAGATGAGTTTTCGATTTTTTCTCTTATGATCATTATCATTACTGAATATTTCATTCGAGGCGCTTAATGAATGAAAATGTTCAATTATAATCAAACTGAATATAAAAAGTAAATATGTAAGTGTTTATTTGACAGAAGCGTAATGTCAAGCGAAATTCACTTGATAATGGTGTTGACAAATTCATCATCAAAAAGTTCATTTCAAATCGAGTGAATGTTTGTTTTTTTTCAACTTTATCGTTTGATGGATCTTAAGCGTGACTGAAATTTAGGTTAGATGCACCATTCGCTGAATTGGAAGAAATGGTGGATGCGATCGATTTGGAGGCATTGAATTATGAGGAACATTCGCACATTCCATATTTGCTTCTTTATTTGAAAGCGCTGAAGATTTGGCGACAAGAAGTGGTGCACGATAAAGAAGCGTTCCCTGATGAGTATAAGAAAAGGAAAAGTTATGAAAGCGTTCTGATGTCTCTCCGAAGAGCAAATCCAGAAACACATTCGTTGGATGAAGAGAATTTCATCGAGGGACGTAATGCGTTAGCACGATCTATGCGAAGCACAACGGTCACTCCTTCGTTCATTTACTAAACCGTTTCCGTCTATTCACTTATTTCATCGTAATCAATAACGCTACCTGTCCATTCAGTTATATATATTCAGTCAGGTACAAAAGAGACTTTTTTCCATTCGAATATTCTAGCGTCAGCTTCTGCTCAGCCCTTCAATGCCTCATGGAATGTATTATTTATGATCACTTAAATGAAATATTCAATGAATGAATAAACTCAAATTTCAAAAATAAAAGGATTTAAGATTCCGTCGAATGTACATGAGTTATTCAAAAATGAAAGATGTGAACGACTGGATGAATCGTCAAGCTTTTGGCTGTTGGTGTCAGCACTAAAACGATTTGTATTGTCTGAAAAGGTGATGCCTGTAACAGGTCAGTTACCTGATATGGTTAGTGACTCACAACGATATATTGCTATCGCATCGCTTTATCGGAAATATGCGAATAGTCATGCTGAGAAGGTTCGTTCTTCGATGATTACCATCAGTGTTATTATTATTATTATTCCCATACGTTTTTTAAAATCACCAAATCTGGTTCGAAATCACTGTTCACTGTTTAAAAGCATTTCTTTATAGGGATAATCACTTATTCGATCACATTTCTTTGTGTAAAATTGATCTTCACACTAGAAATGTGTTACTGCGATCGTGTGTTGCATTGTTAAGATACACGTGAATTGATTTTCAAATAGGAGGTAATAAGATAGCTTGATGACGAGCAAAATCTTGAAGGTTTTCGGGTATTTGCAAGAGATCTTGAAGGAGAGGGGTCTGTCGAGGGATTTAATAGCATTTTCGGAGTGCGAATTCTTTTGTCGAAATGCTTCGATGATATCTGTTCAGCACGGCACAACAATTTCACAAGAAATTGAATCAAAATTAGAGGTGAGACATTCTTATTGATGGTTATTGAAAATAATGATGATAATTCATTCACAATTGAAATGTTTGTTTGTTAAATACATAATACTGTCATACTGTTGAATGAATATTTTAAGGATATTCTGTGCGATATAAGAAATGCAGATCTAACACCAAATCCAATAACAGGTGTACCACAAATTCCGCCGGCGATTTGGTACATATTGTTGAGGGCAGTGGATAGGTACTCATTTCAACGGCTTTTTTCATTCCGTTTGATTCTATTGTAAAAAAATGACTTTTATTGATCAGTCCATTGCATGTTTTTTGTTTTTGTTTTTTCGTTCGGATTCCATCTCTCTTTTAGTGTCTTCGATTTTTCTGTTGAATGATTGCAAATAACTGCAAATAATAATTGCAAATAATTGCAAATTGCAAATAACTCGTAAACGCGGGTTTATTGCGGGAAAAAATGAAATCAAACTTTAGATTTCATTCCGAGAAGGGTCGTTATCCTGGTACAAATGGTGTACCGTGCACGATCGATTCGCACGATCTGAAATCGAGAGTAGTGGGACTGATTACAGATTGTCAGGTATTCAGATTATCCATCAAATAATGCTCACTTCCAAATTATTAATAAATTTTTTCATTGTTGATTGGTTTATTTGGATCTTTCGAGATGCTTTAGAATCAGGAAACCTTTTAGTCGGTATTGAATGAAGTTCATAAAAAGTTGAATGCTTCAATGATATTCAAGCTTCTATGTGAATCGAACTGTTTGAAATTGCTATTGTTTAGATAGAGGATAGTATATATTAAAGCAAATCGCGATGGATTTGTGAAGTGAATCTATTGCAGGTGGTAGATGTGAATGAAGTACTAGAAAAGATCCGCGAGAACGTGATTGATGAGATGTGTCGTTATGGATGTGCAGAACTGCATGTGATCGCATCGTTGATCGGAGGAATCGCATCTCAAGAAGCCATTAAGCTGATCACTCACCAGTACATACCCGTCAACAATACGCTCATCTTTGACGCACACACGCAGAACTCGAACACTTATCAGTTATGAACATTGCAATTGTTAAGTTATCACGATTTGTAAGCTTGTTGTTGAATCATTTCATTTTTTAGTGAATCGATCGAAAATATCTTCATTTTCAATAGCTATATTCTAGTCATACAAATAAGTTGTTAAATGCACAACTCGTTGTCCTTTTTTTAAACGTTGAAAATTGCTTGTCAGGACTGCTCAGTTACATTGAGAATATCAAATAGCGGTAAGCAATGTTCAGTTGGACTGTAGTAAATTAGAATGCAACCATTGGGGTTGTTTTCGTATTTTGCAAACCTCAATAAATTGATCGATTCATGGTGAAAACAATTCATTTTCGTCGGTGTTTTTAACTTTTTTAAAATTACATCGAAAATCTGTATTATAAGAACGGTTGAAGTTTGTTCAAACGATATTACAGTTTTGAGGAACATTATTATTGTTGGCAACAATAACGACAACTGCTTAACAACTGGTATTTGAACAAATAATAAGTCGAAATTGATAAAATGTCGAAATTTTTGACTGAAATTCAGAAAACACTTGAACTGTGCAGTACAACAAAATTACGGTTTTCAGCGTAACGTGACAATATCATATTGAATATCATAAAGCACATAACCGTAGATTAAGACTGTTTTAAAAAAAGACGAGAAAGCGTTTAAAAAGAAGAATTTGAGATAGACTTCTGAGTCGAAAAAACTGTTTCTCGAACAAAATTAGTTAACTGATCCGTATATCGTTAATGAACAATGGATGAAGTTATCATTGGATGGGATTTAATGAATTCATCGATTAAGACAATGTAAAATAAACGTAATATTAAGATAAAAGTGAAGATATTCTCTGCAGAATTGGAATAGACACTGAGAGAAGAAGTTGTAAGAGGTAATTACGGTTAAGAAATATATATATATATATATACATTGAGGTATGAATTAGACGTAGAGTTGAGATTTTATACCTTTTGATGATGTATTTTAGAAATTTTGTTGAGCATTTTACAAGTATTTTTGAGTGAGATATCTTTCAATACATTAATTGGATAAGTGATTATGTCATCGCAGAAGTTACTGTTGAATACAGAAGAGTTGTATATTAATTTGGAAAATAAGCAATTGTAATGGATAATAACCGATTTGAGTGTGTACAATAATGAGAAAATATGAACGGTACAATGGAATATAGAATGAATCGGAAGGATAATTACTCGGTTTCGACGGCAGTGTCGTTCTGTTTGATGTTATCGAAACCGACCTTCTCCTTCTCGCCCATCATGTGCTCCTCCATCGTATCTTCGCAAAGATGATCTCTTAATTCTTTCATTTGCGGAGTTGCCAACTCCTCGGCACTCATCTTAGCAAACTGTAAAGAACGCAATCATAACGTCTTTCAATCAACCAAAACCAACGAAAACCATCATTCAGCATAAATGATCAGTGAGTGAAGAAGCATTCTTATCCATAGCGCATATTTTGGCTCGTAATTCAATAGAACTAAGACGAAGAGCAGTACGACAGAAGAAATAAATCGAAATGACATAAGCCTGAAAACCTTTCTAGGACATAATCTGTCGTTGACCAACTCTTTAGCAATCGCTTTGTTTCTGGTCAAATTTGCGACTCGTGATCGTACGCGTGAGCGGTAACGGTGATCGTTCGCATCACCGATCTCTTCATGTATCGCCAATTCGATCTAAAATCGACTCTTATTTCAAAAAAATATCATCAAAAATGAATTGATAATTTTTTTTCGAAATACCAAACAAACAGCGTTTTTATTTGATTCTCTAAACTGTTTTATTGTGGTCCGCACTCATCATATCACATGAAATCAGACATTCACATCCATTCTTTCAATCACATTCGACTACTTCAAGGCGAATCATCTCTTCTCATTTGTTTTTTGTACACAATTTTTAAACTTTCATTCACATAAAGCCGCACGTTTTTAACTGATAGTGGGATAAATTACATTTTTCGCAGTTTGTTCGGCTTTTTCACCTTCACCGAGGCATTTGAGCAGCATTGCTATGCACCTTTCACGCATCACCTCTTCGACGTCGTTATTGTCGACACTTTTTGTGCGTTTTGGAACACCGGAAAAATGAACGATCGTTTCATTTCGAGCGTTTGCAATGGCCGTATTCAGTTACGCAAACGATAATATACTACAATACTTCAGAGGATGTTCGCATGAAAATGCTGAAATTCTCACTTGAGCACGGTGAATCGGCAACAAGCGAAGTGGTTCGACGACGTTTCGGCGCCGCTGCATCATCTTCACTGTCGCCTTCAGATGTTTTGCGACCATCTTGAATTTGTTGGGAGGGTGATTGTGGTTTGACCTTGAATAAATAAATCATCAATACTGATACAAAAAATTCAGTTCAGTGAGAATGGTATCGATGATTTCAGTTTCGTGAAGTTTCCAACATTTTTTAACCGTTCACTGCATTTTCACATCCAATTAATCAGGTGGTTTACAGATGGATTCAGAAATTTTTTTGGATAAAAAAACTTCGAACGGTTCAATATTTGAATCCGAATAGAATCCTTGTAAATGTGAATATTTAGCTGTTTGTAAACTCGGGAAAAAACTAACCAGAAATAACTGGGAGTTAAGGTTTGATAGAATGAAATTCGAGAGACAGAATGGGAATAAAGGTGCATTGAACTGCTGATAAAAGACACTGAAGGTCACTGTATTGGAAATGTGTCTCAAGATCATTAGGTCAAGTGAATGCCCTGGGACATGATATCGCATTGCACTCACCTCATTGTTCTGCTCTTCATTCTCCATTTTTTTATTATCGGTCGCTTCTTTATCGTTATCATTATCGTTGATGACCTCTTTTGTGATGATTTTATCCGGTGATTCTTTATCTTTATCATTGTTTTCTTTCAAGGATTCTTCTGAATTTTAAAGTTTCGGTAATCTGCGAAACAGTTAATGCACAGCTGTAGTTTGCACCGCTTAGAGTTCAAGAATTAAATGGTGTTATCCAAAGTTGTTCTCACAACCATTGAACTCTGGGCATTTGCTCGTGGTGTGCAAATGGACGTATTGAACACTGAGCGATAAGGTGGAAACCATGGAATTTAAGACAGATGGTTCAGTGGTTAGCGATTGCGTAACCACAAAACCTGTCCATTAACTGCTTACTTGTAATTTAATGTTCAAACTTGGATTACAATTCAAAATTCTCGCAACAGATCCAACTGGATTTTTGAAATCACGCTCATGAGATCGGAACGTTAATTTAAGTTGAACGATACAAACCTCCTTTAATCTCATCATTTTCTGCTGTATTCTGTGTTGAATTCTTATCATTCACTACATTCGGTACGACTTCTGGAGTCGTATTTACTTCGGACATTTTATCTTAAAAATGATTTTTTCTATTTTGAAGTGAATTTTGTTATTCGAAGGACAACCGTTGCATTTGGAATATGGAGTAATTTTGAACAATTATTGAATTTGAACAAATTTCGAACTCTCTATCACTGCTGAATTGCTCTATACGAAAGCATCGCTCCCGATAAACACCACAACTGAAACGTCAAGAAAAAGAAAACAGAACTCTCACAACCTGAATTGACTGAATTTTTTGAGCTCGAAAAAAGGGATGTCGTCATTCGGGTGGATCAATACATCGCTAATCAATATCTTCACCACAACACTATCAAAAAAAGCAAAGAAAAAACCACAGACAGAGAAATAAAAAAACCAAATTCGTGAAATAAAAAAGTGATAACGAAAAAACTCATCGTGAGTGTCAATTTATCGAAAATTTGAAATGGGACGACGTCGTTATTGGTTCGCGGTAGTACCGTATCTCTTGATAAAGTCACTACAAAGAACTGATCATGCACAAGTTGTGTTTGCGAGATATCGACGATTTTCTCAATACCGAGATCGACATTAATTAATACCGCTCTCGTTTTTCAACACCGACGATACCGGCGTATTGGAAGGTGACTGTTGAATTATAGAAATGCGACTTGTTCAACACATTCTTTTCGAACCAATGTGTTCATATTTATTCAGAAAACATTACAAAAATATTATTATTATTATTATTATTATTATTCACATTATTATTTAACAAATCGCTCACCAAAGCTCAGCAAATTCAACAAAAAATTCAAGGAAAAAAACAAAAAATATATTGTGAAAAAGGTCTCACTACGCTCCCTTTCACTCTATGCTCCAGTCGTGATGGATATACTACCAAATCCACTTAAAATGACTGGCGGTATGAATGTTGGAAATAGCGACACCACGAATCTCGAGATCGGTATCGCTTTTCTAACACTGATATTCGGCATTACCCAGATCTCGTGCAAACACTGTCAGATAGTGATTATTTATCGTGTTAGTCTCGGATCAATCTGGTTGTTTTTGGTTTGTTTTCGCCTTGATCATTCCTCAATCGGTTTAGAATCGCGGATCGTTTCTAGTCTCGTCTTCTCGCCGCAAAATTAACAAGAAATGATGGCGAAACTAGATGTTACTTAAATGTACCCAAATGATCTGCATCTTAAGTGCGTTCTCAATCAGCACTAGGAGCTTAGAGGGAAACCAGAAGAGGCCGAATGTGCTGTGGTTTTTTCTGCCCAGAAAAGTTTGTGTAGGAATCAGTCAGATTAGGCAAACAACGGATGGATAGCTACAAGTGCTAAGTATGCAACAAAAAGCATCGCGAATCTGCATCGCATGTTGTGATGTGAACAGTAAGCTTCGTCAGGAAGCTTCATCGAGGGATATTTCATGTGCCTCACATTCTTAAAAGAACTTCGAAATTGATCAAAATGTGTGCATCAACAAATTCTGCACACCAAGGTAAAGCGTCGCGTCGCGTTGAAGCAATAACCGCCTGAAGATCGTACAGAATTTGAGCAGAAACACTTGGTGTTGGATAACACTGTTTTTTCTTGACCATATCACCGCTGAACTGTGGTCACCTAACTTGCCTAGAGTGTTGTGTGGGGCGCAATTGAGACATTCATCAATAAAACTACTTGTAATTAATCTTCATCGAGGAACGGCGTCTCCGACAGCAATCCCGATGAGGGGCTGTTCCTTGAAAATTTTACTCCCCGGCTTTTTTGTCAGGGTCTTCCTCCTGAACAACTTTCTCCCCGCTGGGCTTTCCTCCTGCGTCCACTTTGCTTTCCGACGGGGTCTTCCTTCGGCCAAAATGTTCTTCCCGACGAACACTGAAGGGGAATATCACGAAGGCGATTTGGAAAGTGTTTTCTTTACTGTTTATCAAGAGGACGAAATCCTGACCGAAAAGTCGGTCAGGGACTCCATTACTCGACAAACAATATTTCCGTTCGCATACCCTTTGGTGGCAAACGACAGAATTAATAAAAGCAACTTTAGTTCAATGCATACGATTATTATCATTTGTAGAATCTTTTAAGCTGTCATGAATTCACCTTGCCAGGCGCCTCTTCTAAGGCACATCATTGATGGGATCCACTGGATTTTTGCCCTGCATCTACCATCTTTGACAGATTATAACTTATTTGTGAGTTACTTATTTGTGAGTTGTTATTTACTTATTTTACTTATTTATTTAAGAGAAAATATCAGATCAAAGCATGTAAAGGGACATCATCTGCAGCAAGACGACGGTCCTTCCGAATACCTTTTTGAAGCAACTGTAGTATAATGCTGAAAGAAGTAATCTTACAACGTTTTTCTCATGATCAAGATGATCCAATGCAAAATCCCAAGTAGTGTTCATCGGAGAGTAACTTTTTGACCGAGAATGGGGCCCCGCCCGGCAGCAAAGTGGACGGGGGAGGGTCACTGAGCAAAAAGTCGAATATCAAAATTACCGGAGATGAGGTCAGGGACCCCGTCTCTGACGAACACTAGTCCCAAGGTTCTAAAGGAAACGAGACACGAAAAACCAGGCAAATTTGCTACGCCTTGCTTGGGTGGGACAAGTGAACTTACAAAGACAGTCTCTCCTAACAGTTCCGTCCTATGAGTGGAGACCGTTGTTCACTGAATTTGCTCGAGTTCATCGTTTCTTTTTCAAGGTGAAATACTGCAAAATACTGAACAAAACGTTCCTATTTTTATGACACAAAAAACAGAAAACAAGTAGTTGAGTTGCAATAAGCGATTGAATCAACGAATGAACGCATACACTCCAAATATATACTACACCTCAGTTCTATACCCCTCGAGTTTTCCTGCACTTAATTGACTGCTATGGTGCAGAAACCTCTCTCTCCCCCCCCGCTCAATCCAGTCCTCGCCATTCAGTTTTCTTCTCCTCTCCCCTTATTGACTATCACTACCAGGTTCGCAATCTCTTGTTCAGTTCAATCCTCATCTTCAGATTATCGGTCGCACTCCGGGATTGCCACGTTGCAGTCCTCCCTCTGCTCAGTTTAATTCCAACCTGGCAATTCCTCACCCTTTAGAAAAGCTCGACTGGTGCTGTCATACTGAGAAGAACATTTTGGAAAACCACGCAACTGCAACGTAGAGGAACATTTACGAAAAATTTGTATTGCTTCTACCGGTTATTCCCCGATGGGGAGAAACATTGTTTGTTCTTCTCATCCATAGTTTAAACCATCCTTTTCGCTCATTTGGAACGTAACCAGAGTAGTACTGATCCAAAGTCTCGAAAAAGAAACACTGGACGCTAAATTATTTTTTCATCGGATTATACTCGAACTACTCAGTCTCTCGGACTCCGCGAGCTAGACACAGTGTGACAGAAGTTTCACGATATGGATGGAAAGTCTCGCCCATTCCTCCCCTTCAGAATATCAATTATTTAATTCACTCTACTACGTGATGCCGTCTATTTAGCTTAAGTGACTGCAAGGATACAATGATCGGTCACGTAAGGTGGTTGGTTATGAAACTGGAAAGGCTCGATTCCGAACAATATCTCAAACAGACTTAGCCGTGAGGTTTGCAGAGGTTCAAAAGGAATCTTTGAATACCAAAGCTTCTACGCCGTTTTCATATTCTACTTGTTAACCTATGTTTATGTTTGTTTGGATCTGTTTTCAACTAATTGTGTTCCTATCACTTCTTCAAGTCATCGAACACTCGAAAGTCACTTGCTTAACAGGGAGATGCAAAGTGACTGAGGCGGACTTAACAACTATTCGCCTTCCAATGTTCGGATTGTCGAAAGGCTTAATAATTAACGGAATCTTAATTTTTCCACACGTGATCTATCCCGTTGTTCCTTATCATCCTGTTGATTTTATTAAATGCTGAGCAGGCGATTCGAATACACGGACATGTGACAGAGCGTCATTATGCATTCGAACATCATTAGTCATATTATTTCTTTCTTGCCGCGATCTTCATTACTTGTATATATCGTATTCTCTTGACTGTAAATCCCTTATCGAATAAAAACCTCTTCCGAGAGGACCACCGAAGGTAAAGGCTCGAAGGCTTATATTCAAGAGAGTATCATATATCTCTTAATCGTACGCTCAGGTTTATCCAGGAATTTATCATAAAATTATTAATGTATCCGCCTCGTCATTCAGTATTTGACCAGGACTGTTTTCTTTTTATTCGATGTTCTCAATTAAACGATAAAGTTTTCGATATGTCTACAGCCAGTAGAAGCATTCTTGCATGCATATTTCATCTCATTCTCCTCGTTCATCATTTTTGATTCTATTGATGTCGCAAGAAGTCAGATGATGAGATGTTAAGATAAAAGAAAGAAAATACGTAGAGTTGACGGGAGAATACGATGGGCTGGTGTGGTACCAGTGTCATACTATGCTTTTAGGATTCAGAGGGTATCGAGAGTGTGCGTTTGATTCCGCGACGATCCGAAACACAGCTAAATTTCGATGTGATTGTTTGAACTAGTTGGAAAATAGAATTGAAGGCCGCTTGATCTCATTGGAACATTCGTTAGTGTTTCTATTTTTCCTACACCGAATGTTTTCTTTGATCTAGCATTTTGGTCATACTCCAATCGTAGCAGCATCATAATGATGCATAAAGCAAGAAAAAACATCTCTTCTCTTAACTTTTCATCATGCTAAAAAGAAGATCTCACATTGAAATGAGAAGCGACCAAGCTAACTTGAGATTTAAAGAACAGAGAAGCCTTACATTAGGCAGTGTAATTCTCATGAGTAAAGAATTCTGCAAACGATGAGGAATGAAGAAGGAATGACTGCGACCCGTGAATGCTGTTAACGTGACAGCATGTGAGAAGACTCATTCTCAACAATCACGGTTAATTCAGAGGCACATTCTTTCTTCATATTTATCTGCATTATCCATGAATTATCCGTGTTTTATTCAGATCAAACATTTACACTGTAAAGTTGTGGACAGTTATGTTTAATCTCTTGGAATTTGCACAGATCTGTTCTTATTATGTATCTGATTGTTATAAATTGTATTCGCGTTGGAGAGGCAAAACAATGAGCAGTGAAGTTTTGCATCACAAAGGTTTACTCGTGATTCCATAAAATGCATAAACCAGACCACATTCAATGAACTCAGCATATCCATACAGTAATGTAAAATATTTAATCCTATTTCGTTTTCAGAATACGAATTTTGTTTTATCAATTTAAATCCTTCACAAAATAATTTCTCAAATGTGCTACAAAAATGTTTTATTGTGCAAAAATGTATGACGACATACTGTATAAAATAATGCGTGGAAATGTACATTGCAGCACGAGCAAACGAGTGATTGTTTGATGTGATGTGATGTGTGTGTCTGATAGATAGATGCAAGGAAAGAAGATGCATATATACATACGAGCAAAAGAAATGTTCTGTGACGTTAGTTATAATAGTTGAGGTGGTGGCGTTGTTGTGGTCTGATACATAGAAATTGTGGTTAGGCGATTGTGGGGTAGGGTAGAGGAGTGGGGTGGGGTGGTGCAGTAGCGGCAGAGTGTTCTCCATGTTCATGATGTGCTGTGCATGAGTGTGTTCGCGTGTGCGTTGCATGATGTGTGTGTGTATGTGCATATGCGACGACGTTAACATAATCGTTAGTTCGTTACCAACCACCAGCCCGAGCAATTTCTCTCTGTTAAGTCAGCGCTAGAACAAGCAACGCTCGGTGTTTCGGTCATTTCTGCTGCTGCTGCTGCTGCTGCTTGTCATCTCATGATGTGCCACTATCCACCTCTCATATTCTCTTAAGTTCGGTTTCAATCGTTAGTCAAGATTGATTGAGCAATTGTCAAGGCTTTTGCAGACCTTATTCTCAGTGTTCTTTTTAACAACCTCACCCAAAAAATTCCAGTCACCAAACTCGCTCGTTTCAACATCTTCCATTCTGCTCCGAAATTTCCACGATCATCTCAACCGAAATTCTAACCAGCCAGCCAGATATCTTTGCTGTCATTTCCGAACGGATCGCTTTCAAAGCAAGTAATAATACGAAATGAATTTTAACTCCAACCGAAAAATCCAACCGAATTCAGCAGCAACAAAAACAAGCACATTAGCGATCAACTAACGATCCGTATGTATTTGTTCAGTTGTGAGTGACAGTGGAATGACTATATGGAGCATTATAATCGCTATCGATACTCGCACCATGCTCACACGACATCCACGGCTCGACTCCTACTTCAGTCTCTTCAGTTTATCCTTTTATGTGTACATTCATTCAATCATACAACGCAGTTCAACATGCACACAACTTGCTATGCACTCTCCTTATATTCGCGTATTCTTGACGTAACTATTATACTCTTACAACTTACTTCTTTATGTCTATATTGCTGTGTGTTGTGCGTATTGCATTATGGTCATGAAATGATGATACTGCTGCTTGAGAAGTAGTAGCATTAGCTTTAGCATTAACTGACATTATAGTAAGAGTGGAGCGTTGAATAGAACTACTACGAAAAGGAAAAGCACAAACTCAAAAGAGCATTAACAAGGAAGGGAGCAAGCCATCGCCTTAGTCAGTAACACGAAATATGGTATCGTTCTGTTATTCGTTACTTAACGTTACATGTTTCGGACAGACGACGGTTCATTTGTGATGTTCTTGATGTTGATGTACACCATATTCAGTCGGTTGAATAATGCACAGTGCAAATGTCTTCCGTTTGTATTCATTTCATGTTTGTGTCTTATCTTCTTTTCGTGTCTTTCGATGTGTGTGTGTGTGTCTAGAACTATCAGCACCATATATAGAGCTGTACAGATGAAGAATGATCGCGAATGAAAAAGAAACACATCACCTCTTAGGGTAACTCAACTCAACCCTCAACGCTAACTAAACTCAATGTCAGTCTCTCCTTATGCGATTCATTTCAGTTCCACTTTACTTTCCTCCATCCCTCACCCCAACTCAACAAGCAGCTGGTTACCCTGTGCAATGAAGCTTCAACGGCAACATTGATGATACTCTTCACAATCACCCCACCCCATCTCATACTTCGTTTTATCCATACCAACAACAATTCATGTAAATATCCCTTTTGGTCGAATCGTTCATCTATTTCTTCTTTCTTTTAACATACCATTCTCAGCTTAGCTTAAGCTAATTCTGTCTTCTTTCTCTTCGAATAACTGACTCTATTTCGAATCCTTTATTCGTTCGTTCACTACATTAACCGACTTGGAAACAACCATTTTCAACACCTAACGATAAGATCGACCTGATTTCGTATTCTCTGTTCTGTTCCGTTTTGTACCGGTTGTAGTTCGTCATGCTCTTTCATGAGAGTATGTTCACATTCTCTCGATGGACTGAATTCCATGCTTGTTTATTGTGGTTCTTGCATTAAGGGGGATCGAACTATGTGCCAGCAACTTCATATCAACTGCCTTACTAACACATCAACTCGTTGTGAACAACTTCATTATGCCTTCGTTCACCAACCACCACCACCACCACTATCCCACTGCAATAACAAAACGCGTTTCTAGGTCAATCTCATGATCAGTCGACCCTTTCTCTGCGCTACGATATCCATGCACAACACACACTGCTGTACACTCGCTCGTTCTCTTACCCCAAAGGCACCAGATGTATTCATATGCGTTTGTTTATGTGTGTATATCTGAAACCTTTATCTCACCATTCCGTCTTTATTTCGGTTCTATTTGCTTTCATTTTCCGGACGATATTGTCAGTTTCGCTTCAGTTCATTAGTTTTATGCATCCGATTCATAATTCTTTTCCAAAAATAAAATTTTCGATATCAGAACCTGATTCAAACAAACCTTTTCTAATTGTCACAGCAAAGAGCTCAAGTGATCAAACTAAAATTATTACCGATCCAGCGTCTCAACCTAACACCTTCCAGTGTATTTTATGCAGCTTCGATAAAAGATTTTTTGAAAGAAGTTCACTGCACCGATTTGGAATGAGAATGAAAAGAAAAATGTAATTTTCCAATTATTTGAAATTCGTTTGAGATCTGAATATTTGATAAACGCAAGTTGATAGCTAGTTCGATTCATTCTGATCTTGTTTATGTGATCATCAGCGATGTGAGATGTACATACTTTAGCGTTCATTGTGCACTATGACCTCCTTTTGAGTGCAGAACCGAAGTAGATGCGCTGATAACTGACCTCACGCTCTGCCTTTTGTGATGACCTCATTTCTTAGCGTCATTCATTCAGTTACCTCCCAACTTTCCTATCGTTTCATGGAAAGATTCAACGGATTTCAACTTGAGTAGTACTATCCATATTCTCATCCTTGTTCCGTTGATGAAGTTCTGAGTGAACCTCAATAACGATCGATCGAGTCACACAATTTAATCCAGTTCATTCATATTCTACTCCATTCCTTTGTCAATAATCTCTGCATATTGCTATCAGCGTAATCGTGTTGAAACAATAGATTAAAGTCATCACGTTCATTACTATGTTTAATCAGCAATTGCCTTAATGTTGACTGCTGACAATTGACATTTGACTGCTGCCATAAATAAATGCTGACTGCTAACAATTGACTGCTGCCATAAATGTTGACTGCTGACAATTGACAATTGACTGCTGCCATAAATGTCGACATGTGCTATTTTCAATAATTTCGAAACTTTGCTTGACTTGACAACGCGACTAGTGGCACTGCTGAACGACCGAAGATAGGAGGCAGTTTCGAAACTTTCAGACAATAATTCTGGCGGATCCAAACCATTCCTCGCATTCGACGGCAGCAAATCGAAAGGTTTTGCGACGTTCGAATGGAATGATCAATTTCAAGCAGTTAGCTAGCGGAGTCACATCACAACTGAACGAAATGATTCAAGAGAAGGACAAATTGAAACGAACAATGAAAGAGGAATGTGATGAAACCGAGTAAGTTTCACGTCTCTGAACGCTCCATTCAAAACGTTCTCCCACAAATATTTTATCGTGATAAACAGTCGCGTTTGAATTCGATAATACAAATACTTTTATTCATTTTCTTCGCTGACATTTATTCCACTTATGCAGATCTGTGTACTGAATGGTTATCTATCTTACATATTTTCTGTAGTGAGATAGATATGCGTTGTTATTCTCGCTATTGTTATTACGTGTAATCAATCATCAATAAACAGTTTTGTTTCATTCTAGTGCTAAGAAGTCACGTGTTGATGAAGCGGATAGCGTTCAAGCAGAAGTAAGCAGTGAACAACAAGAATCAAGGTAGCGATTTTTTTATTTGGCACCTCTCGCAAATCATTCTATTAGTGGCATTGTCAATGTTGTCGTTACTTTTATTTTTATCATCATAATCAATTTTTGAATATGATCATCGCTCAGTAACGATTCTGACGTCTCTGTTATTAGAATCAGTTTTGCGGAAACGTTTCTCGTTTGCTGCGTTATTCTGTGATTTGTTCGAGTTAAGCTCTGAGCGGCGTACTTGGATTCAGAATTACAAAAGCGATGACTTATATTTTCAATCCGTTCTTTTGCACACGGTTTATCAGACATAAAATCTTGTTCATTTCTCGTTGTCATGATAAAATTCGAATTTCGGAAGTGAAATTGTGCGCGTGTTCGAATCCAAATTCAAATCTCATTATTTCTCGCAGTAATGTTCATACACCTGGCCTTGGGGATGGGCATGATTACGTTCGTTTACGGCGATAGTGCTTATGCAGTACGACAAAAAGTGAAATGAAGATAATCGTGAAAAGATAGGAACTTGTTTTGACTGCATTACTCCCTCCCCGTTAGGACTGGCCCCCATCCTCCTGAAGTCCGCAACTAGATATACGTTATTAGTGAATTTTATGACGGTAATTTCTTGAAATATTCTTTTTGCTTACTGCAATATGTCATAAATGTCTGTTCGGAAAGCGAAATGTTAGTGAGTGGAAACGTTGAAAACCGATGATCAGTGACAATTATCGCACGTTTTGATCTAATTGCCTTGTGCAAAGTTATGACCTCTTATAATCTTCACCATTCACATCAAGTAACCTATCGGAGAATATTTTCACGGAAAAGAGAAATTCTGTGGCTATGAGGTGCTGATGCATGGTTTACATCGATATGAAACATTCGTGTTTAAGAGCGATTTTATGAATGTTTCAATTGAGCGTTACTTATTAATGACATTTAGTAGGGATTGTATGTCTTAAAAGCATTCTGAATTGCATCCAATTACATTTTGAAGCAAATTGAGTACTTCTAAACGCATTATCATTTTTACAAATTTTCTTTTTTCTCGAATTGATAAGGATTTACCATCTTGTCGTTTCACTCTGTCAACTGAACCTTTCCACTGTTGCTATTCGATTTCTTCTTCAAGTTATTATGCACTCGCCTAAATTCAGATCTTTTCAATTCTTCGGTAACAATCAGTTCTAATGTTGTAAAAACGATTGAAGAAAATAATTCCGTTTAATATGATGACTTATTGTAAATGGATACTTCGTAATTTATGTCAGAACCTTAAATGGCTTCAGTTTTGTCTAGCAGTAGTATCAACCAATATTATCGTATAGCATCTTGAAAATTCCATGACTTTATTTTTGGTGCTGAAATCGCTTCAATTGACTTTTCATAACTGAATTGTGCTTCAATGATCGCGCATATTCAAAGATCGCATCGTACTGATAATCAATCCAATGTTTTTAATGCCATACTACCTAATTTATCATTCCGAAACAAATGATTACGTTGAGAAATTTTATCTCTAAAAGTATTCCTCATGTTTTCATCCTTTTTATAACGTTGATTTTGTTGAAGTGAAGCGGGAAATGAAGCATCAATAGAGCGATCCTTATCACCATTCAACACGTCTGATATGGTTCACGCGAATGCAAAAACTTTGGCACAAGTTTTCGGGAGTACAAATAGCAACAAGTTTGTTTGTTTATTGGTGCAGTTCAGTGTTATGCGAGATCGTTCATTTGATTAGAGAATACTTCAATTGTCAGTTAAATTAGCTGCAAAAAGTTAGAAAAAAACTTTCCAGTCAATCAGCTGTAACATCATCGGATATAAATCGTATGAATCGAGAGCGTGGCTTGGAGATTGTTAGTATGGCCAGTCGATATGAGGCGCTCGTTGTAAGCATTCCATTTGCACCAGTCATTTTCACATTTCACATTATTAATTTCAATCATTGAATATTGCTCATTATGAACATTAATTATCACATTTATTTTAATCATTTATTGACGACATTTATTAGTGTTCGTCACTCTTCAATTCCAATACACAATCACATCTCAAAATTTCGTTCCGCTTACGAAAACTGTCGTAATTTTAGGAGAATTTTAAGCATTGTTTTTAGCCTACTTATTACTTTAGTACGTTTTCGTTTTCAAATATGATGTGTTGATTACTAGATCAGTTATTCATACGTTGAAATCGTAATCAATGAATTCTGAACAGAACTGAGTGCTAGGTCAGTGGATGAATGAATATTCATGCGTTCAAAACGATTGAAGATTTCTTCATCTGCTCGTCTGTTTATTCATTTGTTTTCTTATTTATGAATTCTTCAACTGACTTTATTTATGAATCAAATTTTCAGGACAGTGCGTCACGCTCACCAGCGGCCAATATGGAACGCAATAAGATTTGGCATCAAATAACAGATGACATCAATAAGAAATATCCACATTTGAATATGTTAACATTTGAACAGTGCAAAAAATTGTGCAAATATTACAAACGAAAAGATCCGGCACATTACGGCTTATCGCTGAATCGTTTCATCGAAGAGCAAGCACAAGAAAGAAAGTTGATGAACAGTAAGAGTAGTAAGGGTGATTATGCAAGACATTACGACGAAACCATTGATGACAGTGAAATATTGGAAGCGAATGATATTGTGGATGGTATCTGCAAGGATGTGATCGGTGCGGCAGACGTCGTCAACGGTACTGACTGATTCATTTGTCGTTGTCTCTATCGTTTTTGCATTCTGGAAATTTCTCAGTTTGTTGGTTCTATACGTGCACTTCAATTGTGTGGAACATCTCGCTGAAAGGATCACTATGGAAACAAGTGATTTCATGAGAATTAGATAGTTATTTTATTGTGTTTTAATAGCACTCAATCGCTCGAATATTGCTTAATTCTTCTATTTAGTGGATGCTACGGCAGAAGAATCAATCATTCGCGAGGATGATAAACCATCAAACGATCTGCTCGAATTTTTGGCTCAGTGGTTCGTTTATTTTACGAAAATAAAGCGAAGATTGTATTGTTTGTTCAGTTTTATATTAGTTATTTGATACTGTTAATGTCAGATTATGTTCGGGACAGTTGGAATACGTTAACTGTTTCTATTTTCCAAGTCAATTCTATTGTTTTTCCATGCAGAGAAAAAACGGTTCAGAAGAGAACAGTTTGTACGGTTTGCATCCATTCACGAAATTTTGTGACTAATTGTAAGAAGAGAGAGATGAGAGCAATTTGCATGAATTGCAAATTGAAAGAGATAAATTCAGTTCGGCATCAACTTCGGTTGGCGCTGCTTCTTCAGCGGACGGTCTGTTGGCGGCCGCAGCCTCATCAGCACCTCAATCCTCATTACATCCATCGTCATCGTTCTTGAGCCAGCAGAAAAAGGAACGAATTCAATTCGTTTATAAGCTCGCTGAAACTTTTGGCACCATTTTTGAATCGCAGTCGAGGTAATTCTATGCTCTAGTGCCGTAATACTGACTATGAGATAGAATAATGTTTTCCTCAGATCTTCAAAATACCCCATTCTCTTTCGCGAGGTTGTTTCAGTATTCTGGTTCGAAATGTGATTTTACTCAAAAGTGAGTAATTGTTTGCATTGGTGAGCGTAAAAGAGATTGTTTTTTGTGCAGTAATTGCAGGTCGTATCAAATAAACGCCGAACGAAATCAAGTATGGAAGCAAATCGCTGATGTAACGAATGATAAATACAGTAATGAATTGGGTGATTTAACAGTCGATCAAACCAAGAAGTTATACGCCAATTATAAACGAAAATGTCAATATTCAATGATGAGAAATGCGCAAAAGTTACTGTCCGCATCGTCATCTGACGATACTAACTTCACCAATAAACAGTCGTCGAGTACAAATGGATCGAATTCCGTTGAGTATGTTTTGAGTGTATTATTGAGCTTATTCATTCATTCACTTCAACCTTCGACGTCTCCAGGTTGAATTGGTGGTTGTATTCATCTATTTTCATTGATCTGTTCCGTTGATGTGCATTGGCTATGGTTTGAAAGATGAGATTCTATCGAATGAGTATTATCATTGTGATAGTCTTGAACGATTAGAAAATCTATCGAGAGCAGCATACAAATACATTGAAAATCCTAACAATGAGTAAAGTTCGAATGCTTGGCGTTGATAGGGGAATCATGCTTCGAACAAAATTGAATGGTCTTCTTCTTTTCAATTATTTCGAGTTATTGTAAAATCTTGAATAGTTACGAATGGAATTGATCCTGGTGACGTTACCGATACTAACAAACGTAATCCTAGCAATTATTGTAATATAGTGATAACTCAACAAGTTTTAGCGTTGATTCGGATGCGTCCTCATCGAATTCTGAACTGTTGTCGAGATTAGTATCTCCGAACAGTCTGCCAGCTACACGCAATGCACAGTCACCAAGTATTCTGTCGAAACTCATTTCACGTGACCGAATAAATAACGCTAATAATGCTAATAACAATACTACCAACACCACATCAAAATCAAACGGCGATACCCCTAAGAACGGTTAATTGTTTTCATTTGTTATCTTGTTTTCAGTGTTTGAATTGAATTTAAAGTCATTCTCATCATCTCAACTCGTATTCATCAGTAATTTGTAAACGAGTGGTGTGGGTGCTTACAAGTATATCTACAGTCATGTTAATGTGAACCTAGTAATGTTAAATGGGTAACTGTCAATGCGAACGTAGTAACTTCACAATGGCTATAACTTTCTTTATATATACAAATACGTGATAGAAGGTGCCAACGAAGTCCGTATATACATCTCTCTTGAATTATGAATATGTACCAACTCATTTTTTCTTCGAACAGGGTTACCATCCTGAGAGCGACATCATACTGAAGATGTTCCGTTTGGGTTGGGATAGTTGGGTAGACGCGATGATTGTCATGACGACGAAACAGACAGTCACCCTTGTGACAGTTACCTCTAAAAAGCAAAGAATTGCCTTGATCGCTGTCCGCTTAAGAGCCACAGTGTATGCGTGCATATATTGAATGATTTCGTTTAAAGGTGTAAATACGAATCGCACCTCATCAAACGCCTCATCGCTGTCAACCGTTGAACTGTTGGCATTAATCGCGGATCGAGACGCCGAAATAAAACAACTCCGAAATGAGCTTCTGCAGGTGCGTATTCATATCTGCTAATCACATTCAATTCAGCCCTAAATATCGGCGAAATTCAATCACATTTATTACTTCCATCTCATTTAACAGCAACTTTAATGTATCGCTTATAAAGGTTTTATGGACTAATCAAAACATCTGAAGATACCAAAACATCTTTTTCATTAGCATCAATGAGAATATTTTTCGAAAAAGATCGCTCTTAAATTCCATGTTCGTGATATGCATTTGAAAACGGCAATTATGTTATGACCATAGCCACGGTAGCAGTGTTACAAAAATTGTTCGTGAATGTTTGCGTGAATGTCGATAAAATGGTACAAAATTGAATTTCAATAAAACTTTCAGAAATCTGTTGAACATCAATTACAAATCTCAAAAGTTGTCGAGAAAATGTCTGACTTGATAAAAGTTGCTGTCAATGCGAACGTACAACGTGAAATTATCAGTTCGTTAGGCGCCACGACGTTCGCATATGGTACGGATACGTTCTTGGAAAAGGTTTACGATGATGAAAACGATCTATAAATTTCATGTTGATAACGATTTGTTTTATTGCACATTGTTGTTGTTGTTGTTATCGTTAGCTCTGTCTTCATCATCACTGTTATTGTTCTGACATATTTTTTATACGTTCCGTTCAGTTAATCTGATTCTCGTTGAATTCCTTCTCGCATATCTGCATTCTTTGGTATAATATTTTTTACTTGATGCGTCCCGAATGTTGCGTTATTTGAATTCGATGGATATGTAAAATGCATCTCGTTGTTTGTTTCGTTTGCACTTGTTCACTTTAATTGTTTTATGTAACCTTTTTCGGTATTCACTGACTTCTGCAATTGTCTTCGAAAATCATTCAATCATTCTATCAGATGAATCTCCCTTAGACTTCATTCAACAGTGTGTTTATATTGGGTGCTCCGTTCTGGTACGGTGAAAATATTCGAAGGAAAAGTGTGAAGTATTTGGGAGAATTAGTCGAGGTTTATCATCACTTATAATGCTTTATCCTTTTTTTTGTGCTGTTTTGTTGGTATTCATTGAAAATGTTTGTTGAACTCTTTGCAGATATTTGTTGCAATTCTGTTTTCATTACGACATTCAAAATTCCTTTGAGCACAATCATTGTCAACTGATTATTACGATTGATTACCGGGTTAATATCGTTCGAGAGTATAAATGTCAGTAGATGATCATATAATCTCAATAGCTGTTGTGAAAGTTGCTTTCGGTCATTTATTTCAGTTGATTGAGTCAAAGATTCTGTTGATTTGAAATGTCTTACTGATTATTGTTTTTTGTTTCGTTTATGTAGTCGCTGATTATATTAGAAGCAGAATAGTGCAGATTTCTTGTTATTTTATTGCGATTTACCTGAATCGGTCGTTTTTTTTTAATTTGCCATTCGTTTCTTGGGCATTATAATAGTTAAATTTTAACTTTTCGAAGCGATACAACGAAATGATATTCAGCTTGTATTAATTGTGGTACGTAGTATAGCGATTGATTTCTGTTGAGTATTTCTGATCGATGTGTAGCGTTTCAATCGCGTTCAATTAGCAATCTGCGAAGGATTTTGCAGTTATACGCATCATTTGCCGTTTTTCCTTTTGCTGTGATTTACCTTTCGATATCACATAGAATAAGTTCAAGCCACTGAAATATTGAGATATATTCGATATGTTATGTGGATTTGATTTACCGTGGTTTAACCTTATAATTTCCGCTTTTTTATTCACTGTCATCGTTATCAATTGTCCAAACTTGTTGTTATTCCGAACTTACAATTGGGATTTTATTGTTTTTGTTATTCAGTCACTAATAATATTTTCATGATCTTCGCAGATTTCATATCATTTATTTGCTTATCACTATGCACTTTCACACATGAGGCAATATCCGTTGTTGTACTGTTTCCAAGTGGAATTTTTGTCGTTGAAATTCTTCAAACCTTACAGATAGATCTATATGTAAGTGGTGTTATTTAAATAGTCAACTAGTTTGTTGTTCGTATGTGAAGGCGTATATTGTGGCACGTTTCGTTATTGTACGCATTCCGAGTTGTTTTTACTTTTCATTCCCTCACCATTCGAACCCGTGGTTGTTTTCTTTCTTGCCGTTAGCCGCCGCTTCCTGGGCGAACATTCCTTCATCACTTCTATACCTGCATCATTTTTAAAGTTTTTATTCTCCTCAATGCTTTTTTCGTCAACAAATAAATTTATTCGTTAACACTGGTAAACATTACTCTCTTCACATGGATGATTATCTTTTTTTGAACACTTAAATTTGTTTGCTACGGAAAAACCGACAAAGAAAGCGACGTGAAATCTGGAAAAAAAAGACCACATATATCACTAAAATTCGTATTTCGTTGGACGTCACGCAGTTCAGTAGTTCATTTGTAGGCTGGTGTGGACTCTGAATCGTTTCACTGAAACAGTATGTTGTTGCTTGGTTTGCATCCCAAATTCCCTTCCTATTGTTAGAAGAATCTTATTTAATCGACTGAAGAGATTATGCTGCTCCGTAATCACCACAATGGTCAATGTGTTATCATCCACGCGTTTTATCCACTTTTCCACCTTCTCAGCCATAATCGAACTAAAACAATCGTAACCCGAAAGCTCATTGCGAAATACTCAAATTTCCTTATCATCCTGTAAAGCTTCCTCAACTTCGAAAATGTCCTTTTAGATAAGTTGTCAGTTCAGATACTCCAATACCTTCGAGTTTCACGCTACATAACAAAACCCAATATTGCATTCCAGTGCTCCATGATCCACTCAACTGTGTATAGTATGCGCTACAAGATGGTGCATAGTTTTACCGGGGCTAGTAATCACATAAATAGGAAACAAATTCATTTTTCCCCATAGTTACAATGGTGTACCGCTCCCACTGAGTTTGGCAAACGGCGAACGTCTGAGTTTAGCGTAATATCCATGCAATAATAACATTGCCAAGAAGAGCGCGAAAATTTTTCATTCGAAATTATTATTTTGTTCAAACAAAAAATGTCAGTATGATCTCACGCCCCGTGTGTGATTCAAATTTATTTTTTATATTTGATCAGCAGTTTTAAATCGTTACGATTTTATGCTGCTCCGTAATCGCCACTATCACATTCTCCCTTCATCGATATCCTTCTTTCCGCCCACCTAATAATATCAGCACAGGAAGTCATCCATATTCACGGAAATCTAATTTCGATTATTGATTCGGCGATCACAGAGATGTATTGGATATCCTTTCATACTTCTTGACGATTTCTAAGTAAAACGACCCGAAATAAGCCCAAAAATACCCATTGATTGGTGAAGTGCATAATCGGATTAAAACAGTGATCACTCTGAATCAGTAGTAATGAGCCGTTTTAACTACGGCGATTCAAAACGATCCATCAGCATATTAATCGCTCAACAGCCAAGCAACGATGAATAAATATTTTGCATAATTAGATACAACCAAATAGCAGTAACAATGACCATTGCAATTACTTGTCAATCACCCGAGCAGTCGGAACGCTAATCGCTTATAGTTAGTGTCCATGCAACGTTTTCAAAGAGATCTTGGTAGTTTCAAAGAATTTCTTGATTTGTCTTCTGAACCAAATGAATTCGCGAAATGAAAATATCGTTCATTCGTTCCATATGCGTTAGTGTGAGTCGCTGTGTAGAATTCATATTTCCAAACAGTGGCATTCATGGTAATTTTATGTGCGATTTATTTGGTCTATCAAAAGTTTCCGAAAGTTCACAAATCACTCCGGACTGCTTTCAGTTATATGCTTGGTTTTATCGTGGAGTGATGTATCATTTTTTAACCTTGCTACGCTCAATCAATTAGTGCCGATGACATAATGAATATCGCTGCAGAAGTTCCTTTCCGCTGATGAAAGAAGGGGTTAACAGAAAAATTATTAATGGTAGTTTGCGTTATGAGTACAATTTAGACGAATGCAAGAGCGAATTGCAATGAAAGTTGAACACAACGTTAAGCATGAGCGCAGATGGTAGAACCACCATAGATCATTGGTTCCGTACATTTGCAAGAGGAGATGAATGATAGCTTCTTCAGACTGATGGGTTTTGCCATCCTCTGATTGCAATTGTGGAAGCTGATGCAGGTGGCAATATCTAGACAAGTAACTCTATCTCAGACAACCGTTTCACTTCATTTTTAGCAAATTGGGAAAACAAGAAGTTTGTTAGTTAGATTCCTCATAAGTTAAACGTTGTGTTACGAGACACTATCAGGCTTCGCTATACGTTTTTGATTCTGAAAATAATCAAACAGATGTAATTGCACTTTTACTTTCACCCCACATGTTACCCGGACCTATCTCCAATAATTATTTTTCAAAAATCTTCATTTGTGCATATGCGAGAAAACATCTGATGAACGAAAACTGAAAAATGAAATTTGCCCAGTTGGACTGCAGATACAGTTTTTCGTTCGTTGTTAATGTTGATTTGGACTTCAGAATTAGTTTCTGTAGCAGGTTTTCTCGAAAGATAACGTTTATGTTTCATATTAGTTCGTTCATTATTCTACTTAAGTAAGTTATTCAGTTGTGGATAAATGCGAAGAACGATGAATGAAGAACAATGTGGTGATGGTCAGCAAAAATTTTTGAAAGCAAAACAATATTTGGGATATTTGCTTCAGAAACACCTTCTTTTGTGGAGTGACAGCCAAGAGGAGGTCGGTCATATTCGCATTTTGAATGACTCTTTTGAATTTGAAACATTCGATCGTGTAAAAACATGTCGACCGAATCATTCATTCAATCAGTTTTCAGATGTTCAACGCAGTGAAAAAGACCGAAGAAGACGTGAAGTTTAATTTCTTTGATACCACCAATTTTGACACTCATGCAGAACTTGTTAAGGTTTTCGTCAAGAGCCTCACTGATCAGAAAGCGAATCACTACCTCGATGTCAGTTGATATATTTGCATCTCATTTTCATGATTCTCCACTATCGTAAAATATTTTAATTCGTTCATCGTTAACAATGAAATTCGTGCTGAATGATTCATCCGAAAATACCTTCAGTTAAAATTGAAAACTGTTTTCATTTCAGAGAGCTTATACATTCTGGTCCAAGCAGCTTGCACCAGCCGTATTATTACTAGAGGATCGAGGAGAGCGCTCCACATTCGCACAGTTTCCAAAACTTATAGCAGCACATTTGCTCATTGAGGGAGAGGTATTTCCATACAATACATTTCGGATTTGTTCAAATACGTTTAAAAATTTTTAATCAGCCTTTTATGAATCGTCAGTATCTTTCTTCTGTTCCATTCAATCATGCTGTTTTTGACGATAATGATTGTTATTATCACAACTACTACGTAATTATTATATTATCGAATTTATCGTTGTTAACTTGCATGTAGAATTGACATTGCAGTATAGTAAAGCGGTGGAGTGTTTTGCACATGTGATAAAGTTGGACGAAGTGGATTCAACATGTCGGTTGTTAATATTACAATGGTTATGTAATTTGGGTGAATGGAAACTTGCAAAAGAACAGTTGATTGTTGAATCAGCGTTACCCTCAATTTATGGTACACATTATGAAGCAATTGTCAGTGTCATCAGCAGTATAGTCGCGTTTAATACGGGTAACCAGAAGGTTTGTTTATCACATTATACTTTAGATCATGTGTTTATTTATGTAATTGTTCATTGGAGTCATATGCTTCCCTATTATCACCAGCTATCGTGAAAGAATATCGCCTTCGTTATTCTATAGTAACCTCCTCACATAGCCAGTAATATCGCATTGCTTTGAAAATCACCCGTCTTTTTGAGCTTCATCGTAATCATTCTTTTGACGATGTCAGATGTATTGCGATTGCTCTGTGTTATATTGCAATAAGTGTTATCAGTTCGTTTACTCAATGCCATTGAGCAAGGATGTAGTATCTCATAGCAGCTGATAGCAATGGAATGTGGATGGATCTATGAGTTTATACTTCAGGAAGAAGTTTTGGAGGAGCTGATAACCCGATGGAATGAACTGGTTGAGAGTAAGTCGAAAACATTCCTACTCTACCAATGCCAAGCAATTATCAAACGAGCGCTTCATATTGCTAGCCGTCTTCCGAATGCTGATATCAACAAGGTTATTAGTTTGAACATTGTCGCAATATTTTATTGTTGCATTCAATGAGCAAATGAAAATGTTGTGCATTATAAGATGTTATATTAATATTTTAGTTGTTCTTCTTACAGAATCAATCATTATGACACTGAAAATATTTAGATAGAAGATCCGATCAAGAATTTGGACATTGAAATTGCGCGTTTAACGGTGCTCGTGAAAAATCGACATCGATCATTCTTTCAATATGACGTTTCTATTGAAGTGCAAAAGAAGGTGGTCGATCCCGATAAATTTTGTTAGTTTTTCGATTGTTTTGCTCGGGTAGGAAACAAAGTGATCTTTTCATGAGTGTGTTTTAGAAAGTGATTGATCTTCGTGACAATCTTTTGGCGTCGAATCGTACGTCGTCTTTCGCAATTTTGGTTTCAAGCGATTGCACAAATCATTAAATTGTTTTGCGGTCGTGATGTTTTAAACGGACGCATTCTCTCAAAAAGGAGGAAGAGAGAGTTTCGGGTTGTAAGAAGTAGAGATGGTTGACAAATCAACGTTATGTTCAGTGATAGTGCTCTCATCTGGGAAGCAACCAAAGGGAGTCATCATCTCAGATGGCTAAAGGGATCATGAGGCGGAACTAGGCTCTGATAACCACTGAAATATACATTATTACGTATTGAAACCGTGTGCGATGGAATCAATATTTTACTGTTGAAAATGTTTTTAGCAACAGTTTTGATTGGATCATTCAGTCAAGAATGTAAATTTCTTCATTAGTGAATATTTATGTGCAGTTATGAAGTGTGAATCAGTTGTTTAAGTTTTTAGTGAATTTGTGTTCGAATATTGCTGAATATTTCGAGACGAGTATCTGTAAATGTTATGAATTCACTGAAACGGGTATACTCCGTGAATGTGAGGGCATTGTTATGAGCCTTTGGAGACAATCACTTCGACTGGTTGCTTTACCCAGGTAAATTTAAACTTTTTGAGCTCTTAAGGAATATTTTTTAGCACACCTGTATTAGAAAATGATAATTTTGGGAATGCGTTCTCCAGTTCTTTGTATTGTAAAGTACATGCCAAAGAAGTGAATGTTTAAATGTTTTATACAAAATGAAGGATTTTTCCAATCGAAACTGAGAATTTTCCCTCACAATTATTAATAATGAATAATTATTTATAAATAAATGAACTAAATAAGATGAAAAGATATTTTGCAGATTGGTTGTTTCGTTGAATTTATTGATGATGCTTATTTCAATGTCAAAATTTATGACTAATAGACGAGATTCTCTTCGTACTGTTTATGCCGCACTTCTCAACGTGAGCTCATCTTTTTTTTCGAATTTTTAATTTTTTTTGTTGTATATAACAGTTTATTAAATTAAGCAGTGCATAATAGTAATGATGTGCTTTTAGAAATCTGATTCAGAAGGTGACAGCAATAACCGTGAAACAAATGTGCTCCAAAGTTCGGCTTCTCCGAGCAAGTGAGTTGAGAATTTCACTCGACACTAATTAACCAAATCTTTTTTTTTTCAAATTCTAAATTAATTTATCATTTTTGAACTGGCAAACATGCAGTGTATTGAAAAAATCATTTATTAAGTATCTTGAAATTCAGTACACCTACAAAGCAGTCGTCAGTGGCTTCGAGGATGTTGAAGGCGTTTTGCTATCCCGATGAAGGTGTTTCCAAGTTGGTGCTTATATTGTTTGGATGACATCAAGTTTCAGTTGAAACATTGTGATATTTCATGACAGTTAAGATATTGATTCGGTATTTGCAGTCCGACTTTTCACGACGAAATCATTCGAAATATTCTGCGTATATGCTGTTTTTCGTCATTCATTCTTTTTTTCTCATTGAAACTGCTCAGAATTCAGAGCGTATCATCACAAGCCATTAAAAAATAAGCATAATGAAAGTGTTTCGACAAAAAAATCACTGCAATCGTCTTATAGTTGGAAATGAGCTGAGGAATATTCCAAATGATTATATCATTATTCAATTATAGACAGAAGGATAAAGAGGAAGTGAAGAAAAATGAACTGGAATCACACGTGGATGATTGCGATTGTATATTGTGCAAGAACTGCGCTCATAATAATCAACTACAATTCAACGTCTCATTCGCATCATTTTTGTTCAACTCATTCTCATCATGTTCTTTTCAGTTGCTCGCTAAGAAGTAAGTTTGTTGTATCGCATTTTTAAAAGTTTACTTATTGTTATTCTTATTACTTATTGTTATTCTTACTGCTGTTGTTGATATAATTTCTATTGTTATATCACACTAATGATTTCATTATATTAGTTCATTTTTCCTATTTTATTGTTTTTTTAGATTTTATGAGCTGAAAACAAAGTTTACAGAAGAGCAATCCTCAATGAGTAACGCAATTGGAGTGAACATCAAAACAGAGGTATCAATAAATGATATGGATTTTGGCGGAATTCACTGAATGAATATTATCAGAACAATTTCTATTGAATCAAAATCAATACTGAAGAGTATAACTGATGTTGATTTGATGAATAGACGATAATTTTGCTGCAGTTTAAAATGTTTGAATTGTTATCCTTTTCTCTTTCCAGCGCAAAGGTTCAGTCCATAATTTTTAGGCGGGATACTATATTATTACAGTTCAATTTCTCCCGCTGTCATCAGATTCCAAGCGCGATTATAAATTCCAATGCCAACTTGATTTATTTTCATAGAGGAAAATTTAAATTAATTTCATCAATTGCGTCATCACTTTCTTCGACATATTTTTCTAACCTTATTAAGAATCGTTTTATCTGCAGAACAGCTATCCACTGTCCGTTCGCTATTCATTTTTAACGGCTGCCGTACGTTGGTTGAGTACAAATGGAGTGAATGAAAAAGCTGAAATCAATGAAAAAGTGATTCGACAATCTTTAAAGGTAAACTTTATTAACCTTTATACGCCTGTTGTAATAACTGCTCTTTAATGATGATTAAACACTCGAATTAAATATTTGAAAATGATGACAATTCAGGTGGTCGTTTAAGGTTGATTGAAAACAAAATCAGTTGGAAGTCATATTATCAAATCGCCTTGTTAACGAATAGTTGTATTCATTTACACTGAAATTGAGTTTGTTTAAATTTGAAGTTGTGTCAAAGTGATCTTTGTCATTATCGATGGCAGTGGTTAACAATGAGGCAATTCGAACGAGTATTCCTCCAAAATCAGTCATCACATTCACCGTGGATGAAACACTGTTTAGATACGGATGATTTGAATGTAATCGCTGAGCATTTCAACACTCTGTTAGTTTTTAATTTTATTCTTTCACGCAGTCATTACTCTCATTTCAGTATTCATTGAGCTGTTTGTTTTAATTAATATTTTATTATCTCGTTGATAAGTTGATTCGTTTCGCGTACAGTTGATTAAGATTTTCAGATTATCACTTCGGGCCCAAACACCCAGCCATAAGCAAACAGGCAAGTCATCAAAGACAACTTCAAGAGCAACAACTCGAACTTTAGCAAAGTTGAAGTGCGATGCCAACGATAGTGATCAAATAGAAACGGCTGAAAGCATAGCATCTGGATCAAGTGATTCTTTTGATGGCGCAATCAAAGATTTTCAACAATACGCTCATCTTTTCTATAGGTCATTAAATATTTTCTAATTTATGTATCGGTTCCATTTTCTTTGCATATTTCAGCTTACTGCTTACTGCAAAAATACCACATACTTTCATCTTTGTGAATATTTATCATTTACCAGCAAAAGCGTTGAAGATAGTGGTAGAATGTAAGCGTTCAAGATTATACTCTGCAAAGTGATATAAAACTAGCAGTAGTGCGACATAATTCTCTACGAGTTTGCAAGGAGAAGTTATGCGTTTTTGGTGCACACGGAACTGGATAATGTTTATCTTTTATCAGTCATTCAATCAGAAAAGGAATGGAGAGCATTCTCATCATGAATTGTTTCTGTTAGAAACTAAAGCAACTGTTAACAAAAATGAAATCTCTAATGATTTTCTAAAACACACTTGCAAGTATCCATCGCACACGATGAAGAATAGTGTGAAGAATGAAATATTTTTGTGACTGATTTAATTGTGATCAGATGAAAGGAATGTTCAGGGAATGGCGATATATGATATGTTCGAGTATTGCTCACGCCTATCTCGAGAAAGATGTGTGGATGAGTGCGTTTATGTTCAGTGAGGCGAATTGTTTTGCTACACGACAATTGGCTCGTTCAACCGATGAAAACGGTGAAAGTTTTCGTTACGAGAATATCGATGACTTCAAACTGGCCGTGCAAACACTTCCGACGGGTTCTTTCATTTGTTCATTTTCACTTGTTTTGATTTTATCTTGTTATTTTGCTGTGAATATCAGAAATTGAAAGGCAGAAAAGGTTCAATCTCGAAACATCTTCATGGTACACTTACATTGAGAAGTAAATAATCATTTAACCGGAACGTTGAAACGGTTGCATTTATTTGTGCTAAGAATCAACGAAGCTATTATTTATGGTTGTATTGATGCTCAGTTCGTCAGCTTAATTTCGGCTGTTTTCCTCTCAGATATCACTGTTGTACAGTTGTTCTTGGACAGTTGTCGTGTATTATGGCTTATTCGATTGCATTCTCAGCGAACGCCGTTGATCGTTCCAGTTGCAGTTATTCAGCGGGTACGTTTGAAAGCTTTTCAATAGCTCACGAACACTTATCGTTTTCACTTTAACGGATTTGATAATTCTTTCAATTCACCTAAAGAAATTGTTGATCACATTCTACATTCACCTAATTTAATTCTTTTTAAACCATTGTTTGCTCTTGCAGTCAGCTTTTTGATGACAATAAAAGGTTTTTTCATCACTCTTTGAATTTATTGTTTATTTTAGCAACGAACATTTTGAGAGTGACTAGACCATTTGATTGCAGGATGATGATATGTTGAAGAGATTGAGGGAATTGCTGGAGGAGAATGATGTTTCCGGCAAGATGAGTGCCACTTGCAGTGATGCCAAGAAATTTTGGACAATACGTCGGAAAATTGACAAGACTATGCAGGTTACTTATATTCCGTATTAATACTTTTACGCTTCCACTCAGTTACAGTCATGTTTGAATGCGTTTCATTCGATCGTTTTGATCATTAAATAACGATACCCCAGCGCACATCACAACGCAGAAAAGCAGAACTTGTTGGTTTCGATGTGCTGAATAATTTGTTGATACGATTACGGATCGTTCTAATTGGTAAGTAAGTTTGTTATGAAACCATACTGAATGTGTTCATGTAGGTTAGCGTTTGAATGTTTTACAAATTAAATGTTTGCACTGGTTGATGAGTGACGATTTACAGCTGTTGATAAAAGACGTTGAAGAAATATGGCTGCGCGAATTCGCACCTCTTCTATTGCCATGTTGTACATTGACTGAAAATGGAACATCATTTATAAATAAAATCACAAAATATGGTTTTTCTGAAAATTCGGCGAAGGTTTATTTTTTATTGTTGTTAAATTTGAGATATACTCGTGTATATGATATTACCGATGGAAACGGTTTTATCGTAACGATCACCTGCCAACTTGTAATCATTTGCAATAGTTCAACCGAAACTTGTTTTATTGATAGTGAATGTTTTGAAGGTAATAATTGAAATGAGCTCAGTTCTAACCATTGATAAATGGCTCTCATTGATTGAACGTTTCGCTAAACTGGATCACGTGAAACGGCAATCGGTTGCGTTGAATGCGTTATCGAAATTGTTTAATAATTGGAATAATGATAATGACAATCCCGTAATCGATCATAGCGCTCTCAACTATACATTACTCATTGTATCACCGGTCAGTTGATATTGTTCATTATTTTTGGAATATTTCATCTGTATTTCAGTGAACTGATTTCTTCATATGCAGCTGTAAGATAACATAAATGAATGATCAGTACTCTTTTATGAAATCAAATAATCGAATGTTGAGACTTCTTTGTTGATGAAGCAAATGCGATTGTGATAAACATAGTCCTACAATGATAAACACTATGATGAGCATAATCCTAATAAAATCAGAGATAAAAATATTGTTTGTAATTATCAAATGAAATATGAAAGCAGTCGATCATCTTAAGGAGTTAGCATCGTTTCCATTTGAAATGGCACCGATGATGAGCGATTTCCCTCGTGTGTGTCGAATTACATCGTTATATTTATTCCAACGAATTTTCACGAAATCTGCAAAGGTTATTTATTAAATCGTACGAAATATTTCACGTAAATTTATCATCTGTATCTTTGAATGGTCTTCAAAAATAACCTTTATTTGGCCATTATGATGGTAAAAGTAACAATTATTGAGATTTACAGCGGTTGTGATATTCTGTTTAACTGAACAATGGATTTGTAATGTGTGCTTCATTTGTGTTCTAGATACCAAAATGTGTGGACGGCCGTAACTCGTTTTATTTACTTGATCCACTCGGTGATTTACCCGAAACACAACATCGACTTGTTGAGAAACTGAAGAATGTAGAGGGTTGGAAGGGACTCATCGGGCAATTGCCCGATCCGAATCAACTGAAAACTTTGCTTGAAAGCAGTGATTTCTTTTTGTTAGTTTATTTATATTTTTATTCAGTCATTTTATTATTTACATTTTTCACTGTCAGTGTGTCCAGTCATCATTTTGTTTATTGTTGACTGGTTCATTGATAATTCGAGTGACATGTGAATAATTATTGTGCTATGGCAATTTTCAATATCATTTTAGTTACATTGGTCACGGGAGTGGTGGACGATACTTCGGAAAGGCAGGCATTCGAAACAGCGATTGCAAAGCTGTTTCAGTGTTAATGGGATGCTCAAGGTGAATTTTCATTTCAAGGAAGTAATTCGTTACGAAGGTGATATGAAAATACTATTTATGCGTTAGAGAGTAATATGGAAAGAATTATGAAAATGAGTGGGATTGTTGTCATTGTTGCTAATATTATTACTTTCGTTATCATTGTGATTATACCATAACTATCAGTTTTCTCTTCACTGTCGTCGGCACAATAAGAGTTGTGATTGCAGCGTGCGAACAATTCATGAAGGTGATGGTTTGGATGGACGAAACGCGATTTATGACTACAATGTGGCGAGGTGTCCGTGTGTAGTTGGATGTTTGTGGATGGTGAATTTGTTGCTTTTTAATGTTTTTTCGTAATGAGTGATTGATATTTATGTATGCAATTTATGAGTTGTGAAGTGTATTGACGGCGTTACGTAAACGTTTGATATGCAGGTAACTGACGGTGAGATCGATCGTTTCTTTCTTGCGATGATCTCTTATTGCTTCTCGGATAAAGTTGACGAGGCACTCACAAAATCCAATCAAAATGGGTTTGTTTTCAGCGACATCGTTGCATTTCTATTCTTCTCATCATTATTTCTTGCAACGTATGATCGGCAGGAATACTTGGTATTTGATCAGTTATTTTGCTAAATCAACAAACAATTGCGATGTTTTTACAGTTTTATGTGAGGAATTGTGTGAAATGAATTGATTAAATGAACGCTGTCTTTATTGAAGTGAATCGAGTAATGAGAATACAGTGAACTTGCAGAGACACGTCTTCATATCGTCTGCTAATTGATGCTATCGCCTATGCCAGGAGATCTTGCAAACTGCGGTATATGACCGGAGGAGCGGTGGTGGCCTACGGTTTACCGATTATGTCCACCAATTCGCATTTATTCAAATGGATTAAGTGAACTGATGTTACCTGCATATTCAGTGCGGTAATTTCAAAAGTACTGATCGGATTGCTCACGTACCAAACTAGTTTTTGATATTTGTATACGTACACTTGTAGTTGTGTTCAGCGGTTAACTTATTATAACAATTATAAAAAACTGTTCATTCAGGTTTTATTCATTTCGTTCGGGTTGTACCATAAGACCTCTATGTCGAATGCTTGATCTTTATTGTGTTTCATTGGTCTGTAGTTATGCTGAACTAAGGCGACACAATTGGTTTGCTCCAATTGGAGCGCTGAATTTAACTCGTTAATTTACTTTTTTTTGTGTCTCACTGTATTTTGTCTCGAAAATGTTCACTCACAATGAAATGATCGCAAACTTCTACGGTTAAGTCAAGATAAGTGGCTAATGAGGTGATGTGCAGAAGCGGACAGGAAGGAGAAAAGCTGTGATCACGTGGCAAATCCACGAGATTGTCAATCGTTTGTGCAGATCCCAACGATCATTTCATTTGTCGATATTTGAGTTTTCAGTAGTACACACGTTATAGGTTGTTCTTTGCAATAATAGCACGATTCGTGGATTTTGTTTTGAACTTTTGTTAGCCATGCAGCGAGATTTTAACTCTCTCCATTATGTTGCACGTCATTCATGTAGAATGTTGACTTTCAAAGAATGTCAGTGCGGAGTGAGTAACGCGATCCCACATGATCTGAAAGTTGCAAGTAATGTTTGCTGTCGTGATACGATCATTTCATTCCAAAAAATTTATTCTTTTATGTATCTGAAGTCATCACTTGAAGTGGCTAGTTCGTTGAATCCAAACGAGATAAATTAATGAATTTGATTGTGAATAATGGTGCTTCTGTATTTATTTTGCTTGGAAATTACGTATTTTGAATTATCGTCTATATGTAGAGAGATTAGAATTAGTTGCTTTCAAACGATATCGCCATTATATTTTGTCAAGCAGTTTGTATTCTCTGATATTTACGAACAACACCATAAATTTCGTGCATTGTATTTCAGTGACGTTGTATTCTGAGTGAGTGCTTAATTAAAACAATCCGAAAATTCGTTATTTATTTCAGTGAATGTTCTATTGACGTTTTGAGTGCATGTGATATCATTTTATAATGAGCGTTGTTGCGTGTTTTAATGCTGAAATGATGACGTTAATTTGATGATTGAAGATTTGTCGTTTGATTGCATTTGTTTGTTTTGTCTTATCTGCTCGTGTCTTGGTACTGTTCTTGTTGAGTTCTACTCAGTCGTGTCATCTGATCAAGGAAACGATGTTTCACTGCAGTGCATTGTGTTCTAAGTGTGAGTTGAATTAACGCAATGTAAATATTTCAAATTCCATTGCTTATTCTGCTATAAGTTTTATTTGTGTTTGTATTGTTTATGATATGAGCATATGATGAGTAGTATTGTTTGTCGGAAGACTGCTGTCCTCTCTTGCCGTACTCAAGTGATGGAGTTGATTTCGTAATTGAAAATTTTTTAGTTGAACTTGTTTCATTTTGTCTATATGTTGTCTTTTACTATTCATTCCTGATGATGGTTGTAACGAGATGATTTTTATGTCTTCATTCATCAGTTGTATCGTTCGTTATATTGTTCCATTCTCAAATTGAAATTCCGTTGAAATTGTGTAAGTAAGTACAACTGTCGTTAATAAATATTATAATATTTCGTCATGATAATTCTCGATCTCGTCTCCATGAACTAACTATCGAATAGATCGATCCATCGCATGTTTGCACTGAGTTGGTCGGTCGATCATAAGGCTGTCCGTTTTTTCGTCTATTGTTGAATTTTAACGATCATTCTGAATTTTACAACAAAATTAACTGGAGGCTTTGGTGATTATTTATTTGTTGTTGTTGAGTTGGGTTTCATTTATGGGACTGGAGAGGTGTTTCCCATCATTTATTGTTTAACGTTTTTGCTTGTTTGTCGTGAAAATTGAATTGCTCGGTTGGGAAATTCACTTTTTTGCACGGTTTTTTGATGTCATTTGTACACTTGACTTGTTCGTATTCCTTCTTAGAGAATCGAACAGTGCAATGAAATTGGCTGATGTGATCAGTCTCGCATCATAACCAATGAATGATATGCATGCGACCAGACAATGTTATCGTGATACCAGTTGTACTTCTAGTTCATATCAATAAATGAGCATAGTTTCTCCAGTTACTTTTGCGAAGAAAAAATATCTTCTTGTGTCTTCTTCGCTGCTTATTATTTTTGTCTTATTCGTCAGTCAATTTGGTTGTCGTCCTTTAAAATGATAATTTTGTTGAGTGATGATTTGTTTTTTATTTTGTTTACTCTGAACTCAAGTTGGTGATAATCTGGTGTTATAATCAATGGCTACAATTAGATGACAGGCGTCTTAGAACGGTTGGCAGTTGTAGAGCTCATAGCGATGAACGTATTCTACCCTCAATCGCTTGTATTAAGCACAGTTTTAGGCTCTCTTCATTCGGAATCACGTAATTTGAGGTCAGTTTTTATGTCCTCATTCAGCCCTTCCATCATTCTAATCAAAATTTTGAAACGGTTGCTCTAATCTGAAACATTTCCGTTGAAATTTTGAAATGATCTCTGAGAGACAGATCACTTGTGAGTGTCGTGCACTTATCGTTACTAGTAAATTGTTGAGCGAAGATTTGTTAAGCTCGGAGCAGGGCTAAAAATACGGTACCCGGACAATTCGTCAACAGACTTTTTGACTACGGACAGTTTGTCTAAAGATACATTGCCTAACAGACGTTTTGTCTACTGTACTGTTTGTCCAAAAGACGGGTTGTCTAGTGAATATTTTGCCTAATGGGCGTGCGAGACTGTTAGGCGCACCCATTCAGAACACTTTGGCTATGTTCATCTCGTGGCTATTATTAGAACACCCGTAGAACACTTGAAGTTAGCAAGATCAAACAACGTGCCTAGTTCATCTTTAGCACCAGTGGTGGACAGCTTGCTTCAGCAGTCTCCTTCATGGAACTATGTTTGAATTCATACACAGCACATTTCCTTCATTGGTCAAAACTTGACTTTGATTGAAGCCATCAAAATCACCAACGTTCATATGCACAAGTGTTCTGATAATAGCCACGAGGTAAACATTCCCAACACGCACGTTCTGAACGGATGCGCCTAACAATCTCATTAGGCATGCCCATTAGGCAAAGTTCTATTAGACAAAATTCCCATTAGGCTAACTCCGATAGGCAAAATGTCCACCAGACAAATCGTATGCTAGGCAACGTGTCTTTAGACAAATTGTCTTTAGTCAAAACGTCTGTCGACAAATTGTGCGGTCACTAAAAATACACTCGTATGAGTTTATACGCTTTTCGCAAGTTGACGAGAGTGCTGAGTGCTAGGGAAAGCTTTTTATGAGCCAAGAGCAAGCAGCACATAATTACGAACGTGTTTCCTTCAATCTCCAAATCATTAAAATAATCAAGAGTGTTTACCAGATTCTCAGTATTGTAAATAAACTACACTTTAGCTGGTGTTATAGCGAGTGTAATTTTGAGAAAATAGCATTTTAAGGAAAAGTATTCAATACTCCCTCAAGGAATGTTTTACTTTACCTGACCTACTCGGTGACTGGTGGTGACATATCCTTCAAGCTTCGTTTCTTCTTGTGATAATTGTTGCACACAGAGTTATTATAATTTTAACATATCGCTGTTCCAGTTATGATGTTTGAGATCTATTTTTATAGGTAGGGATATTACCCGGAGTAGTTTTAATAATGATAATAATAGTGAATAGTAATGAAATTTATTCATAATCAGGGATGATTTTATTCATTATGGTTAACATTGTTGCACTTATTATAAAATCACTGATTTATTTGTTTCTTTTTTTTCAATTTTTATTCCACTTTTCGTATATCTCGTTTCCTTCCAAATGAAAATTTCTTCTCAATGAATTTGATATATTCAGAATTCACATTCGATTATTTCAAAATTCATACATATTTCCAAATATTTAAGATTCATATTACGAACATCAATGCAACGGCGGACAGATGTTTGTTATGAATTTCATCAATGATTCGTCAATAAATATACGATTTTATTTCTTTTTTCCCAACCGATTATTTATGGAAATGCGTAAAAATTGATGGCATATTTTATTGCGAACATATGGTCGAAATTTTAGAAATGTTATTTTTTTCGATGGGAGAGGTATTTTGTGGAGGTTGTATTTTGAGTTTACTGCTGAACGTTCGTCATCACTCAACATCAACATCGTCATATTTTCATTGAACTCCTTTACAGAGAATAAATCATTTATCGTTATTATCATTATAATTATTATTATAGTTTATTTCATCAACTCATTCTCTCATCCACTTCAAATTCCTTTCAATTCGTCTTCTAAACTTCTAAATTAAAACTTAGCACTGAACGTGCGTCATTGGAAAAAAATATCTTCGATCGTCAAACATGACGAATATGAATGAGATAGTCGTCATTGGCTGCTCGAAGAGTAAACGTTTTGTATGAATTATTTTTTTAAACGATTTCTCAGAACTTCGTTTTGGTTGATTAGATTGACGTAGCGGCAGTGTCTTCAAATGTTTGAGGTTTAGTCTCATGATGGATATGTCGCGAAATGCGAATGAATTTATTCGTTCTAACTGGCTGGCTGATTAAAACAACCGATAACCGTTCAAGCAGCTCTTTCCATTCAGAAGCACAACATTCGGACAAACTGAACTGATCGAAAGGCCGATAATAAAATTATTAAGAAAAGCCATTAAAACAAGTCAAAACATCGGCCTAAATCCCTGGGAAAGGGGTCGAATCTTTGGCAGTCGAAACTGTATAAAAGGAGAGCTATCTGGAACTTAGGTCGTCTTCGGCTCAATCACCTGGTTATTGTATTCTCTGGAGGCATTGGCCTCGAAAATATATTCGTAAGGCAATAGTTTCGAAACTATATTCCAGAGGCAATAGCCTCAATTCGGTAATCGATCGACGGACGTCTCATCCCGGCATTCTTTTAACGAACATCTCTACTCAGTGTCTGATCAGCAAACGTCTTAACTCGTTATTCGGTCAACAGTATTCTTCAATTAGGTGTCCTCGAGACAGTGATTCAGTGATTACTATTATTGTATGTTATGATTTTATTGTTGTTGGGCTGTCTATCCGGGTCCCCGAGGAGGTCACAGTCACAAAACGGTACGCACTTTCATAGATATTTGATTGAACAGTGCTGAAAGTTAATGAGTGAAAGTACTTTAATTCACCGTACTACTATTAATGTTGAAGTCACATTCAACTTGTACGACGAACTTAGTTCGTATTGTTTGCGATTTGATTTGCTTATGAAGTTCAGTAAAATTTCTATAAGTACGTCAATTCACTTCGCACATCGTTAGTTGAATTTCCATTTAAAGTTGTTTTGATATTAAGATAAAGTTAGTGGAATTAAGTTCAACATCGATCAATCAGTGCACAAAATATGCTCACTCATGGTGATTAGCTTGATGAATTTTGATAAATTGAATTTTAGATGATCAGCTTCTTTTTTAATGCTTCCATATTTTCATTGACTTTATCATCGGTATTGTGTGTTTTATTCATTCATATTTAAATAACTTTAATTATACTGCATAATAATTATTAATTGAATACACTCTGACAGCGTTGCTTGTAATTTTCATTAATTTTTTCGTACTGATTGCAAGTGAAAAACGTCTGGAGAAAGGATTCGGCTCGATCGTCAGCGTGGTTTGGTCGCTTCGCGACGACTCGTTCCGAACAACCAACCATCTGAAGTCGGCTCACACCTTTCATTTGTCGCACATCAAACAATTATTATCCATATACAGATACGTTTGAAGAGATAATGAATTGTGTGTATGGCATGAGAATGCTGAGGATTTATGAAGATTTCATTGATGACTACGTGAATTGCTGAGAATTAGAACATTGAAGAGAGCGAAAAAGATGATTCACGAAGAGAGAATCGATAGAAAGAGATTGGATTGGTCAAGCCAGGCACACGATGGTACGTACGTTTGGTTACGTATGTATGTATAGAAGAGAGTTTGATTGTGCTCTAGTGTTGTTTGTGAACAGGATGTTTGTTATAAGGTTATGGGATGGCGATTGGGCACTGCGATGGACGGACGGACGGATGGGATGGATGAATGCAATAATGCATCTGTTCATTGGGCTGGGAATGCTTATTTGCATGCAGTTGGTTGTTTTGCCGAGTTGTTTTGTTTGTGCATTAATTATGAATGCGTTCGTCATCACTCTTATCAGCTGTATCCAGTGTGCGTCGCGAATATCGATCTTACAAAATATTCATTATGATATCCGCGCTTGATTTTGTTTGATTGCACTGAACGTGTTTCATTAGTACGTTCCATGCATAAATTGATTATATTGCGTTTTTGTGCAAGTGCCTAGTTCGTTGACGTTTTGATGTTATCAGTTCACTATTTGTGTTCCATAAGAAGTTTTTATTATTGAAAATCCCGTCTTATTTTGGATTTGGATCAGTTTAGAAATAAAATCGATCGTTTTTCATAGACAGACGTCTTTTGTTTCAGCGCTCAGAATTAAGACTAACTAGAGCGCAGTTCCGTGGTAAGAGAAATTTTTTTGTTGGTAGAATTCTATTCGCCCATTCAGACATGAACCGTAGTGTGTTTTATCGACGTGGATAGAAGTTTATCGCTAAATCAGTTCAATTACTTCAGAGAAAAGCCCTTCTCTTTTTCATCATTACTGCCGACTAAAAGGACAACTGGCACCTTTCAAAGAAGTGCATTTTGCTTTCAATTATGTCTACTACTCTATCTGAAATTCATCTAAAACGCCTCACGGAATTCATTACTGATCATTCCTCGCAACTTTGAGTCGGCTCTCTCTCAGCTGAACTGGAACCGTTCATATCATGAGAAAAATCGCTCGAGGCAGTATATTCTGTGCTTTTTTCTGCATGAATGAATAATTTCCATGTTAACGAAGATCAGTCATCCACGAATCGGTTAGATGAGTGACGAACAAGTAAAATGAATTTCATTTTTCATAGCCTATAAAATTATTATGTTTGCGCTTCATGGATTTATGGTTCTTGTTGCGGTAATGAGAGTGTACGCTGAGTTAATGGCTCTTCAGTGCATAAATTATTATTCTCGTCGTTCTTCGTTCATTCTCATTTTTGCACGGCCAGGCAGGCTTTCACGTATGCAGCCCAACCCATCATCTGCCTAGTGCAAGAGCTTTCATCTCAGTGAATCCAAAAATAGAAAGTTGAAGAAACTATCGAATGATGATTTATGTGTAGTGCATAAGTGGAACGCAAGTGCAGTTCTTTGATGCGTCAATTTTTTTTTTGGCTATTCCAGTTTTTTGCTGTCAAAAAGCATTTTCGGATGATCCGCTTCGACGTAGTCGGATGATCATGGATCTTATCACGTTCATCTTTGCCATTCGTAATCTCATCTAATTTAATAAATTCCTCTAAATTGTGCATTCAATGGCTGTATAGAAGACTGATTAATTGAATACGATCAAAAAGCATAAAAATCCGAAGTTATTCCATTCAAATGCATAGTTGCACTTTGTTATTGCCGTTTCGCATTCGTTTATGCACAATTAGCAGATTTGCACAGTACCCATTGAAAGAATTTCACGAATGTTCTTTTTTTCAAGAATTCATATTTCTTGTTCATAATGAGTGTGCATTCATTTCGTTATTATAATGAGTTGAAATTGCCTTCTTGTTTCTGTATTTTGTGATCTTTTCGCAAACTCTTACATAATTCTTCAGTTGAAATCCGTAATGTACTTATTTTCTCGCCTCAGTAATTTTCAGTTTATACATACGTGCATTCATTATCGTCATCATTTTTTGTGTTTAAAACATCGTTTCTTGGGCTCTCTTCTCATTTGAGGTCATTATTTTTGATAAGCATAAGCCTCAAGCTATCCAGACGATTATCAAATCTCTTCATTACCAATATCCGCAATCCTAGCATTCACCTTGGTGACCGTCGTGGTTTCATTTTCATCGTGCCCCCTACTGTATATTGTCGTTTCGCATTTTGTCTACTCGTTGAATGTTTTCACGGAATGAGCAGCTGATGAATTTTTTGAATGTCGTTAAACTTGACATATCTGGCGATGCGATGATTGTTGCCGTGAAAATTTTCGATTTTCAACAATTTTTTGTGTTCGGCTAATGAACGGGATGTGACATAATGAATACCGTTTTTTTTCGTATCGCACGCTGTTCGCCTAGCGATTCATTCGATTGAATATAATATCAAATATTTTATGATTTCTTGAATGCATCGTTTGAATTGTAGTTAACGAGTTTAGTTTGAAACTGGAAGCAAACGAAGTTCGCTCCATATCGTTTGACAACAATAATTAGTCAACATTTCAACTGAATGATAGCCTTTGGTGATCGACTATAAAGACGATCCGACGATATTTCAATCAGTTTAAATTTTTCGATGGATTCCAAATTTGCTTTTCCATTGCCGCTAATTTCCGTTTGCTTTTCTCCTTCGCTTATTTTGGCGTTTACTCTGCATAAGTTCATTATTTACGTCGTTAAATAAATTTTGTGTTATTTTCATGTTGACGATAATGAATTTCAATGCTTTATTTTAAGGTATTACAGAACAATCAAATAATTATTCGGTTTTGAAACGTCTTTTAGTGCGATTCGCCTCTAAAGGGCGTTATTGATTATATGAATGATAAAAATGCGACATTTAATTGGATTGAGGCGTATTTGCAACGATTATTTGAAGTATACTTTATTATTGTGTTTACTTGTATCATCAGTACGATTTTCTTACGCACAAACAACATCAGCGTGCAAACAAATTGATGCTGCTTTTAAACAAGCAGCCGAACCGCATGAGAGGGTATGTTTTGTTGATGTTATTCTCTTCTTATCATTGCTACTATCATTTGTCTTTATCATTGTTCGTATCCTCATTGCAGTCGCCTTTATTACTTCATTTCCGTATCAAAAATTAGATGTATCTAAGATTTCTTGCTCTGCTCTGTTCTTCTTCTTGCAAGAAAGAGCTTCAACTTATGCATTTAAGAGAGTATCAAACCATAAGAGGTAACCAATTCTCGAAATTTCGAAGGGGTGATTTTATCGCCTCACAAACTCAGAACAATAATTATTTGATTCACTGCCATAAAAACAGGTTCACTCTGTTCATGTGTATAACTACGCATCAACGAACCTGTTTATGTGTGAATAGTTCAACGAAACTCCGCATACGCATCCCTGAATGAGTTGACGAATAATTTTCGAGTAATCAGAAAATGATCGTTATTCAATTTGAATATGAATACAAAAGGCTTTATGTGCAGTATGAGGGTTAGGTTAGATCTATTCGAACGTATACAATGCAAAATAGAGGGAGTGAATGTGAGTGTAATTATAATATTTTTGACATTAACACACAAACCAACATAAAATTTATGCGAATAATAGAAGCATTCAGATGAAATAAACGTTTCGTGTTTGGTAGTGCCTGAATATTATTTTGAATTTGTAGATATTATTACGATATTTATTACTTGAAATATAGCGTTTTTGTTTGGTTGCTTAGCAGCCAGAATACAGCATAATAGAGCTTTCGGAAAATTATTGCTCAATTATTATTTCTTTGCATTCAGCTCTTATGACTATCGCAAAAGTGATCTTATCTGAAAGTCTTCAGAACCAATCAGCACGTCATCGTTCCTTTTCGCATATGAATGACAATTTCACGTTAATCACCAAATGACTCTCTTTGGTTCCATTTGAATGGAATTCATCAAAGCAAAATTGCAATAAATGTTCATAAATTGTTACCGTAACGAATAATGTGATTCAATACTCAGCCAATCATTAATGGACAAATACGAGTTCCAATGATTTTGACCTCAATCAGTATCAATAAAAATTTAATGCGTACTCGCTTAGTTTTTCTTTTGTCAGTGAAACCGTGAAAAAAAAGCATTCGTAACTGTTGCTGTCGTTTATTGCAATTCTCTGAAATTTTCTTACTGGTAAGTGAGCAGCATCCAGAATAATTAGATAAACTTTCTCAACTTGTCTTTATGAGTGTTAAACGTCGATTTTGTGTGACTGCTTCAGAGTTTATGACACTTCTCATTATCAGTAATTCAGTGCTGTCAAACTTGTCGTTCTATACAATTGAATTCCATTTTGAAACTTTCCCACAGCTGACACATGTGATAAAATAGTGAAAATCCGTTGCTGTTGAGTATTTTCAAGATGTATCGTCTAAATTGAACCATGGAACTTTTCATTTTTGATGAATGAAAATGTGTCGCATTGAGAAATGAGTAATGCAATCTCGTATATTTCACCTGTGAAATCATTTCAATTTGTGCGCAATCGTTCCATGAGAATACACCTCCGGTCACATAACGTTTGCATTGTGAATAATCGAAATTCCAACACAGTTATCGTATTACCAAACGTTTTCGCATCAGAGTGAAAGGGAACTCGAGTTTCAATCTGTTTGCATCGGTAGAAGTAGTTTTGAGTGTTGTAAAATGAAACGGAAAGTATCCATTATGCTGAGAAGAGGAAGGAAAGGAGTTGAGAAATAGGTGAAGTATTTAAGTTAAGAATGTAAGTAAACAACAATTGTTATTTGAATTAGGTGGATTATAGGCATATTTTAGAAAATGGTATATGTGATATCATTTGATTATTTTGTTGTATGGATGGATAGGTATATCAATAGATGAAACATTTTTGTGTCTGGTACTACTTGTCACACCATCCCACAAACTCAATACAATAGATTTTTGTCGAAGTGATCAAAGATGATTTCATCAGATCGAACGTTCCGTTCCATCTCAGTGCATTGCACTCATCTCAACTTCTTTAACTGTAGTTTTTATCCGCGATAATAAGTTGGAACCGATCAGTTGAGATCGTGAAATTACATCAGCATATGACGAAATGTTTAAACATAGTGGTGGATACACTGTTGACAGTATCTTTTGAGAATTTCATTTAGAGTTTGTGGAAGATTGCTGAACTTGTGTCAACACTCAACATTTCTAGTTACACTATGTGGTCAGTTGTCGTTTTTCATGAAATCAGCATCACTGAATTGGTACTTGACAACGGTTTCATATTTCGAAATCTGTGTGTACGAAATTTGTTTCGTTCTATTTTCAAAGCTCTCGCTGTGACCTCTTTTGATTTGTCCAATTGGAATTTTTATATTCTTTCAAAACACCGAGGAAATGGGCGCATCATTATAGACGTTATCTAAATATCGCTATCCAATGAACCATCTTTAGAGTCATGTCAATAAAGTGCAGAATTCCACAATTCAGTAACATTAAATTTACTATCCGACTTAGACTTCTTTAAGAAAATCACTTTCCAGTTCGTTCATATGTTCTCAGAGACGCATCTTATGTATATTCCATTCTGTTATGGTGTAGTCATTGACACAGAGGATTAATCATCTGGGTGAATAACTGAAATAAAAACTTGACATAGGATCATTGATTTCTGGAACAATCGCATGAATCACTGAAATAAAAAAATAAACGAAAATTTAAGGAAGCATGTCGATGTTTCATCGATACAACATCACCTTCCCCGTCACAGGATCTGAAGCACCCATCATTAAGTGATAACCACAGTGATAAAATATGGATTGGGTGTACTCGTCAAAAGATGCCACAAGTGTTCAGTGCTCTAAATGCTCTCAATGAAACGTTAATCTCAAAACTGTATATTTGGGATTCGCTAATTAACATCATACCGGCCGATATGTTTGCACAGGTATTGCCTCATCATCGCTGTCATTACTCGAATACGAATCTTTTCATAGAATTATCATGGACTTTTGCTGTGGCATCAAGATTTATATTTATACACTTTAAGTGTTTCTTTCAATGCAGCAATAGGTGAGTCTTAACAATAAGTATGATTCTGATTGCAATAATTTAGGTACGTCCTCGTCAGCTATCGATAGAGCACTCTGGCGTGAGTGTGTTTCGTGCAGGTGCGTTCAGTAACATTGGACAGCGGTTGAAGATACTTCAGCTGAGGAACAATATCATAAAAAGAATTGAGCCGGTCATCGTCGAAGACTTGCATCGTCTTCAAGTTCTCGATCTTGGTGCCAATAAAATAGCGCAAGTTACCAAAGGTTCGTTCGTTTACTTGCTGTCATCGTGGTTATTGCTGATGAATTTTGATTGTCAGTCAGCGTGATGCCTCTCGTGATGAATATTAGAATGATTACAAAAATCAATTTGTGATGATAATTCATTTCAGGACAAGTGGATAAGTTGAAAGATCTGGAAACGCTCATCTTAAGTGATAATCAAATCTCGTATATCGAAGATGATGCTTTCCAAACGCTCACCAATCTAAAAACGCTCAGTTTAGCTGATAATAAGCTCACTGATATTTCAAAGTAAGTGGACTGTGTCCATATTGTAAATATGGCAAATTGCTCCTTTGTTACATAGTAAATCTGTACTAACTCGAATCACTCGAGACCGTGTCTACAAAACATCACTCGAAGTTAACTTGTTATATTCGTTTCAGAAACACTTTTCGTGGTTTAAATAACTTGGAAACTCTCAATTTACATGGTAACACTATAACCACTGTTGATTGGTCAGCATTCGCTCATATGAAAAATTTGAAACTATTGGATATCGGTAAGTCTGAAAGAGTTTTGATTTAAAGAACGAATTCATTATTTTATGCATACGTTTCATTTGATGTTTCAATATTCCAATGAAATTGTTCTGTGAAGTCAAGTAAAGTGGCGGTTGTTCAGTTTTGCCTTTTTTAACCAGTTTCGTGATGGAGTCATATGAAAACGGCTGCATCAAAATATTGCAAAGTATTTGTAGGAAATAATCAAATAACGAATGTTGAATTACACGGATTGCAATCACTCGAAAAACTATTCATTAATAATAACAGCATTCAAACACTGAAGAATATCAGTTTGCGTGATCTTGTGAATTTGAACGTTTTATCGCTGGATCGTAATTCAATAACACAAATCCAGGATGGTGATCTGCATTCATTAGCTGAAAGCGTTAGGTATATCATACCCTGAAATATTCTTTGATTTAGTTATCAGAAATTTTGTCCTCATTGAAATGTTGATCCTTTTATGTGCTTGTTTCTGAGAACAATTTTCTATATTGCAAATAATGTGGTCGAAAAAATTTAATGACCACAATATGGTCACAGAATTTTATCTTTTGAATTTGTTGAGATACAGAATGAAATGCTTTAATGTTCAGATTGAATTCATTATCGATCGCTGCAAATAAAATAAATAAAATTGAATCACGTGCCCTCGAACCAATTCATCAGCTTAAAATACTCTCATTAGAAAATAATCAGTTAAAATCATTGTCGGCTGATGATGGCATTGGTAAGATCTCGTTTCTTTTTTGTCTTCTTGAAAGCTTTCTTCGTTGAAATTCAAATTAGTGAGAAGATAGAAAAGATACTGAATTAACGTTTCGCAAATTATATATCTTGTGAAGAATGCATTGAAACGTTTGTTGTGGAAATTTCATTCCATTTTCGTTGAATAAAACGTTTATGTTGAATAATTTTAAGGGAATGTTTCGTTTCTTCGACCTCTTCGGAAGTTAAAAACTTTATTATTGTCGAGTAATAATATCAAGCAAATCGATGAGAACGACCTCGCCTCATTAGTTTCACTGAAAACACTCGCGCTTGATCATAATGAAATCGAAAAGGTTTCTTGATATCGATTTTTTTAAAACACATTTTGGTTTCATTCAAGTTTTCTTTATTTTGAATATAATCGAACCAAATTCTTTGATGACTGAAAGAGGATTTGAATGATTTCTTTTGGGGTTTTGGAAATTATTGATCAATAATAGGTGGTGGTGTGATGGCAGTTGTTTGTGACTTCAATAATGTTTAAAAGCATTTGAATACCACCGAATCAAAATGAACGTGAATGTAATTGAAGATTGATTCGAAGGCGTTACTGCGATTACCACTCACAAGAATTTACTTAAATCACAATCGTCTCTTTTATCTTTCGAAAGGAACTTTTGATAGCCTATCAACGAGCAATTTGGATGTTGTTGATATTTCTGGTTGGTTTTTCGTTATAATCTTCTCTTCTTCCGTTGATAATAGTAGTATCAACTCAGTGATCTATTTTTGGCATTGTAACGCAATTGAAAGAAGTTTTTCATATGTACAGAGATAAATAGCGGGATATGGTCATGATTGGTAGTGCTTGTTATAATAAGAAAATGAGTGGCACTTTAGTGATAGTACACAAATATGAATTGTTCATCATCAAAATGATCGCGTGGGCGCTGATGCGTTAGAAACGTGAAGTTATTTATTGATTCGTTGAGTTGATTGACCTGATTGATGCATCGTGCTCGGTGCTATTTGTTATAGACAGTCATGCAGTTTTCAAGGTCGTATTGCAATTACATTAACCGATCGCTAAATTACTCCACTCAAATAACTTTTTTGTATCTGAAAACATATTTTGAATGCACAAGCAAATATAAGATAAAATCAGATGAATTTCGTTCACGCTTTTTGTTCGTTTCAACAGATTTGACCGACTTTCGCAAGTAAACCAAAGTCACAAATGCGTTCGGAATGATTTTATTTGTTGGATTGCAGTTCTTTCTATTGAAATAAAAACTGACAATTGTCTTTCTCCAATAAAATGTAGTCTATGGTATTTGCAATTCAAGAATGCATCCTCAGAATCGCATTCCTCAAGAGTGCATCAGAATATGTCTTTTCAAGTAGAACAGTTAACGTGAATGACTACTTTTATTATTTAAAAGTAATGAAAGTGTCGTTCGGGGTAATTACCAAAGCAAATTTTTCTATTAAAATGTTCCATGTGAATTGCTATTTCGTTCTGAAAATGTCCCATTCATCTTAAAGTATTCACATTGTTTCATAGAAGTGTGAAATGAAACAATTATGACAGCGAAAAATTCGGATAATATCCGACATGAACAAATTTCAGTTCGCAAAATACAAAGTCGATATTAGTAAGAGTAATAATTTGCGATTATGAGAAAGAGAGTAAAGAATGCGAATAATAATAATAATAATTTGAGAGTGATGATGTTTGCAGATAATGTGTGGCAGTGTATTTGCAAGAATGATTGGTTATCAAAATGGCTATCAGAAGTAGGAGATAAGAACGTTGCTGACGGAAGTCTAGGTTGTATAGCAACAAAAAAGATGTGTAACGGAGATGACAGCGATGATAACATTGAAAGTGAGGATGAAGAACACAGTGTGTGGATAACAGTAATTGCGAGTATTTTGGCAGTTGTCTCGTTGTTCATTCTGATTGCGATTGCATTCTTATACGTTGAAGATGGTTCGTTTTCTTTTTTTAGTAGATCCATTTTTACATGCATTTCTTATGATTCATTTGTTCTTCACTTTATTTAAATGGCATCGGATTTTTGGGAATATTCATCTGTATTAATTGTGTGGATTTTTGCATATTCATTGAAATGGCTGAATTTCTATTGATTATAGTCAATAGAAATTCAGAGATTGATTCATTCTTGAATTTATCAACTGTATCGCTGCAAATTTGAATTGTGAATGATTTTAGGGAAACGTCTTGATAGGATCACAACTCCGTTACGTCGTGTACCATCGGATTTGTTGAGACTGATTCCGGACGGCGACTCGATCATATCATTGCCAAGTGAATCGATTGTCGAGCCGTTCATTACATCTCAGTTACCACCACCAAAACGGTCAATAATAACTAATCATCGAAATAACGCTAGCAATAATCCGTTAATTATAACAACTCACAATGATAACTCTAATCAATTATCAACAATTAACACCAATGACACTAATGATAGCAATAATAATAATAATAATAATGGTAAAACCATTGAAAAGAAACGGGTTCGATTCAATGGCATCTGAAATTTTATCATTCAACGTTTATTGTTCATGTTTGTGTTAATCAGTTTTATCAGATTTAATTCTCAGCAAGCTGTTTGCTATTTATTTTGATATAAAATATATGTATTGTTGTTCGGGTGCCGTATTTAGGCCTTTTGTATGCTAAAAATAGCGTCGGGACGAATTTATTGAATAACTGAGTCGTATTTGTCGATACTGTTATTAACTTGGTGATTTTGTCGATAGATTTCAAATGCTGTTGAATGCCTGCATATTCTGGTCCGTTGATCAGTACATTAGAAGATTAAATGAAATTATAATAACAGTGATCACGATCAATTATTCAGTAAATTTCTAATAAAAGAAAATTTAACTCTAATCATATTTGCATTCTTCTCATCTCGTAATTTTCTCTCCCAAATGAATTTGAATTGATTTGAGTAATCAAATAAGTGATAAATTGTATGTGGTATTATTTATAATAATTATATTTGCAATTCTAATGGTATTAAATATCATTTCCGTTATTATCGTAATCATTGTGAGAAGTAAAATTTGAGATCTCTTCTACCTCATATTCCTTCCATAGATTCATACCCATACAATTCGGTCAGTTATATATTCACGATAATAAATTTTCAATCCATCAATTTGTAGTTTCTGTTCTTGCTTTGTTATTATCGAAAGATCTCATTTCAAACCAACTATTTTATTGCATCAATTCAGTAGCATTTTCATTGAGTTAGAACAATGGTGGGAGATGTTATATCACTGGTCGAGTCGAATTCAGTGATATTCTTCAGATTGCTCTGATTCTGGACACTTATTGAAGGATTGTTTTCGTTGAGATTCAGTTGAATGTGGATATCGGTTATTTTGATAATAATCCTTTTTAAATCACTTCATTTCATAACGAACTTTCGTTTATTGTCAATTATTCACATATCTTAATTGAATCCTTTAGATTGGTTCTGTCGTTGATTTAAGGACAATGTAAGGACAGCCATCTATTCACATGACTAAAATCACTGACATTATTTCTTGTTATTCTTTGCACTCTGTATCCTCGAAGCAATTCATTGTTCGTTCATCTTAACTGGTTGCTATGCTATCCTGTAAAATCAGAAATGTCCGTCCGAAATATGCGTTTAAAATGAAATCCTTTAAGCTTTCTCAGCTCGCTGCTATTATTTATCGTTATGTTTGCTGTGAATTCGTCGATATATGACGTTAAATTAATCCATTTCCGTAACTATTTTTTACTCGTTTCCACTTAACTATTACTTTCTAAAGTAATCTTTCATTTTTGATTCCTGTAAATACTGATATATGGCTTTGTATCTTTAGTATCCGTCACTCTTAAATAATGCCCGAAACGGAGCCCAATGCGTGTCAACAGTTTCATGTGTATCTTTCGTTTTGTTTGCTTGCAATTTGTTTTGTGTGATTTCAGTGTAGAATTTGAAAATATGAGTGTTCATCTTTCGGAATGGAACGGTCTCATTTTATTTTTCAATGACTTGCGCATTTGTAAATGTTTTTTCGACACTTGAAGGAAGATAATTGATTTTTAGCTTTTCACTCTTAAAGCCAATACAATTGACGACACATCTTTCACGTTGTAAGTTAATTTTGCAGTGTGAATAATGTTTCTTTTCATTGATTTGAATTGAATTTCACGAAGATTTCATTACTTATTTTTGAGTTTATTCGATGAACATTCAGATTTTATTGAACTGTGATGATATATGTTTAAACCATATATGGTGAGTCGTTTTGTATTTATTGACTTATTGAAGCTTAATAATTGCGTTAAATACGAACACTCATTGATATTTGGTAACATCTGCAAAACTTGTATTCGTTTGTAAATTTTACAAATTTTGTTTCCGTTGTATTGATAGTATTCTCAAGGATTTTAATATGTGGTGATGTTTCATATTTTATTATTACTTATTTTTATTATTGATTTTCATCGTTATTGTTGTTGTTATCAACAAATTTTCAAAAAAATAATTGCTGCACTCATTATACGTCTCGTCAGTCTGATTGGTAAAAGTGTGTAAAATTACTCCCCAAGCACATACATACCTAACCCAAGTAACACTTTCATCTCGTGCTTTAGTTAACACCTCGTTTCAAAGGCAATTATTCACATTGATTTGTTTTTGTTGAATTTTAGTTGGTGAACATTGGGCGAGGTTTGTTCTTTTTAAGCATCGTTCATCCACCGTTTTCTAGATAAACTTTGAAGTTGTTTATATTTATTGTTTTCCGTTTCATTTTCAAGAGATTCTTTTATTTCGATGAAATTTCACTTTACTGATTACCTTCAGGTGGCATACAGTTTGAATTCATTCGAATTTCAGCTCAGTTTTAAGACTCACATTGAAATTCAATTCGTTTCCATGTTGTTAAAAGTGTGAATTGATTCTTATATGCTGTTGCTTCATTGTTGAACAGGTTCTTTGTCTCAAATGTCCATTACTTATTCCGGAAAAAATGGAACGGTTGAAATCGAAGTTGATTTTAAACGATGGATCCAACGAATGAATGTAATTTGACCCGAAAAGTTAATGAACAGTTTTTATTTTTTGTTTTGATTATTGGTCTTTATTGTTAGTACTTAATTCTATTATTATTATTATTATTATTATTATTACTACTACTATTACATGAAATAAAGTTTGTAAATACTGAACTTAATTGTTGCACTTGAAATGCTCATGCAAAACTATGGCACATTCATTAAATAAAAACACCTCTATTTACCTCGTCATCGTTAATTAAAAGCATTATTATTTGACCGTATCTTATTTCGTGCCAGAGTCACAATATTCAAACCAAACTCATAGTTGTCCACTCGTTTCGTAGCAATCTCAATTTGTACATAAATTGTTGTGGAATTAATTCACTGTGTCGACATACGAGCAACATGAAAAAAGAGAACGAGATGATTGCAAAGGACGGAGTGATTGTATCTTCGGTGCATTGAGAGAACTGGAGATTCTCTTAATTGTGATTTATAATTGCCACATTACTGCAAACGATACCACTTACTTGAACTTTACTTTAACATATGGCATATCGGTGAATCCATTATACTGTCAAACCAAACAAACAAATACGGTAACAGTGGATCTGTAATGCACTACCACAGAAGGATCAGGAGCAGCATTTTCAGGCGTTCTGTGTGCTCATATTGGCTCAACAGCACAACGATTTCTTTACATCTACTAGAAAAAAAAGTGTATAAGTTGCTGACTGATAATGCTTAATTCCCGAACTACAGCTGAATTCCTAATTCTGTGTTGGTTTCACTCTTTAATATGCTTCACAAATCCAAGTTTACGGACCTTTTTTGTGCCGTCCGCACTATCCAGGACGTTGAAATTGATTTCATAAATCGACCTTTTATTAATTTCAGGTCTTCTTCGTGTCTTCGACTACTCGCTCGTTAGCCGCTGTTAATTGTTCAGTGGTTAACGAGCGAGTAGTCAAGCAAACGAAGAAGCAATCTCCCTCTCAAGAGCAAAATATTTTATTTCATTGAAACTTTCCACGTGAAAACAACACAAGTTCTTGTTGTTCATTTTTATTTATTAAAAATCTTTCATAATATACGTACACACAATTACTATTAAACATTACCTTCATAATATAGTCAATTACATAATAACCATCACAAGTTGGCTCAATTGAATACAATCTTTATCAGCAGTATTAAAAAGCAATGAAGACTGTGATGGTATTCTAAAAAAAATCCTTTAAACATAAACAAATATCACAGAGAAGGGAATAAAAAGTAATGTAAGACAATGACAACTTCGTGCTGAATGTAAATTGAACCAGTCAAGTTTTAATTTGTTGAAATTGATTGAAAGGGAAACCGAATGTCTTTCATAATAAATTTCTGAATATATTATATGAATGATTACAATATTCTTTCAATTCCATAGTTACAAATACAATTCAAAAGGACAAAATAAAACATTTATTAAACATTTCGATAACTTCACAGTAAACATAACAAATCATAAATAACACAGTAAAAATTAACGAAAATTCCATTAGGAATGTACATTAGAACAATTACATTCTGATTCATTCAAATGCGTTTACCAGATCTCAAGCTCAACCTAATTCGAACAATATCTCACAGTTCAGCGTTACGAACTAGGCTAACCAGATGCTAGGGAGTATGAATAACAAATAATCTAAGCCTACGGCTAAAAATACCGCGATTCTTAAAAAAATATTCATTGAACAGACATCAAACCGAGAGTTCAAACAAGATTAACAATGAAAGTAATTCCTGACAACGGAACAACAATCAGTGCGAAAAACACAAATATAACTTATCCACTCGTCAAAATTAACGCTACTTAATTAAGAAATATATCACTGGTTTACCATTTGAAAATCCGCGATGCTGGAACCCGGAATCCTTAGACCTCTCACTGGTGAAGAGATTTGGAATTAATATCAGATATGGCTGTATAGCTCCGAATTGATTCGCTGTCTGCGGACATCGACTGCAAACGTCAACATCAACAATCACAAATATCCGGGATATCATGACTTTAACGGTGCGGATATAGGGATTTACAAAGAACAAGTTGAACGCCAACTTTCAATTTCGCGGGTTTGCCTTCGTTGTGAGAACGTTTGAGCGCACTTTCAAATTGGGTGCAAAATTTTGACAGTTTTTTGCCTATAACTCTGCCGAAAATCCACCAAATCGACAATTTAACTGTTTAAAATATTGATAAATGGATTCCGAACTTATCTTGAGGTTAAAATCCAAAATGATTCAGTACTGACCGAGTTTGGGCGCAAAACCGATAATGGGAACGTATCGTAAAAATATTTTGCCCACCCCTCACTTTTTGCACTTTTCATTCAGCAAATCGCTGCGCCGGCCCGTTCTTGGCGATGAGCCGAGAACGGGCCGGCGCAGCGATTTGCTGAATGACGCGTGGGCGTGGAATGTCATTTTATTTTACTTGTAATTTTTTAATTAATTAGCGGTAATTATGATGAGTGGATATGTTATATTTGTATTTTTAACGCTAATTGTTGTTCCGCATCTTCTATTTTATAAGCTGCCTCATTTTAATACGCATTAAAGCAATTTGAACCAGTTTTAAGACATTCAAAACACCGTCGTGAGGAATTACTTATATTGTAAATTTTGTTTGAACGTTCGGTTTGTCCTCTGTTTAGTGAACATTTTTGTGAAATTCAAGCTATTTTTAGTCGTAGGCTTAGATTATTTGTTGTTCACACAACCTATTTCTCCTTGACCTAAACAGCAAGATTATCATATACTCCATCTCAGTGTTACAAAAAAATCCATCTCACGATACCAAAACGTTACCGGTGTTTAGTGCGTATAAAGTGTCGGTACAGCACATTTCTTTACTTCGCAAGGAGCTAGGGCGCAGACCGACTAACGTCTTTGGTGGCACACAGCCGACGTACTATTTCAAAATGCGATTATTACTTCATTTTACATTACTTTTCAGGTATCGTCTGAACTAGACAATGGACGAGTACCAAAACAGTAGAAACTATTCTCAGTGTGTAAATTATTTTGCGAGAAAAATATTCTCAAGAATTGAATTTCTTCATTACACAATTTTTTTAGATGGGTATAACGAAACAATATTTACGTTATGTGCATAGTGGGACATGCAATGTGGTTGCTTCAACAAACGGTTCCATAGCATCAGTCAATAGCAATGTGTGTGCCGTATCAGCATGCGAGAATGTCAATTTCTACAATTTAAGGACATGCGAAAAGGTTATTCATCTGTCCAATTGTTCTTTTTCTGTACAGCCATTCAATCCTCAGTTCATCATTTCCGTTGTGGTAGTCTCAATTATTGGATGTAACATCTATGTTATGGATGGTTCATTTATCTTGTTTATTTATGTACGAAGGTTTTGTCCAGTAACAACATCTCGATGGCAATATTAAAAATACTACTTCGAAAGCATCACTTATAGGTAATTATTCCAGGTGAACGAATTGAATGAATCGGATAAATGCGTAACAACGTTAAAATTCAGCACTAATCGGCGGTTTTTGGCAGTTGGATATGCGGATGGTGTTATTCGGTTATTTGATCGTAAGAATGAAGGTTTGTTATTTTCGATCTGAGATAAGAAGTGATTTATTGTGATTGTCATCTAATCTGAGTGAATATCTGAAATGTTACATCTTTATTCAACTCTCATGTAAAAACTCGCATATTGAGTTTCCTTCGTGAACAAGTATGAATTCAGCCATCAACAGATGAGATGATTAAGCTTGTTAACGTGATCAGTTGTATTCGAAATAATTCATTTAGATGGCCAGGTTTACGCAACCTTCGCAGGTCATAAAACTGGTGTTAATTGCTTAGCGTTCAGTCATGACGGCCTTTTACTTGCCAGTGGTGGAAAGGTACATATATGCCCTATTTATTCACTTTGCTTAATTTAATCCATATCAGTCTCATTATCTATTTTGTCTGCTTTAATTTTTTGTTATTATAACTGATCATTTAAAATTTTACTGCGCTTAGATTAACAGACACACCGGTAACGGAACAATTTATCTACCTCATATCTAATCATGTTCATTTTGACGTATTTATTTTCATTGTTGTCAATTTTGATTCTACCAAGTTCCACAGAAATAACGCTTAATTCGAGATTGTCATGAAAACAAAGTAAAAAAATAATCTCGAATAAAATTATGAGATAGCGCCACAAATAATTTCATTTGATGCCCGAGAAGGATTATTACTGAGACAAGTTTTATTCCATATTACAGTTATAAATTTAGTTTTCGAAATTAATGTTTCTTAAGTGATCAGATCAGTGAATTAATATCGATTTGTAATAGTCAACTAAATGAAACAATTCACTTACTGACAGATGTAAAAGTAAGTGAATATTGAAGGATTCAACAATAATATTGTGGGACATTGTGAATGAATGCGGCTTGTTCCGTTTGAATGGACACAAAGGTTCAGTAACACAGTTACAATTCACGTTGAATGGAAGATATTTGATAAGCAGGTTGAGTGGATCGCAATTTTATTTTTCATTTAGTTGATCTGTGTTGTGAAATAGTCAGAGGTAACGAATACGGGTCAGCAAAAGCGTGCCTATTGTAATCGTGATGCCCTATAAGTGTTGTAACCAGTTAGAAGTTAAATGCTCCAAGTGGCATTGTTTTAGATGTCATTGATTTTGTGGAACTTCCTCTTCAAAAAATTTTTAATCTGTCAAATATTCAGCTCAAAAGATACATTTGTTAAATTCTGGAGTTTGGATTCTCAAAGCTGCTTCTACACGTTAACTGATAGTCGTTCAGAGGTTTATTTTCTCAGTTCATATATTTGTTTAATTTATTTATTGGAGACTCCAATAGGTTGCATATAACTTGTGTGCACGTATTGGTTCATAAATAGCATCACATTGTATCATATTTCTCACAAATACATATTTTACAATAATTCATTTGGACATAATGCACATATCTATTTTGGTATTGCCGTTTTCATGTTAAATGCCCGTCCTAACATTTTCTTCCATCTGTTTAGAGCTTGAGATCGGCACGACATTGAAGGTTGAGTTAGGGGAATAATAATGCTGATGTTATTAGTGATAATTCGTGAAAAGTGTAAGTTGTTTAAATGTTCCTCACTTGAAGGTTTATACATTCGGATTGGTCAAAGAAGATTCGTTGTTATTACTGGGTACGGCAGAGGTGGAAATACGTGTTATTGAGTTAGTTTGGTTGGAGAACGAGGGCGGGAACGACGATCGAACGATTGAGGCGAAGAGACAAAAAGAAGAAATCGACAGTAAAATTATTGACGTAGATGATGATCTAGCGAATGTGAGTTGAATTGTCATTTGTTCATTTTACTTGTCTAATCAGTATAGATAAATTAATTTTTACATTGCTGAAACATCGACGATCCATATTTTTTCCCATAATTTTCGTCTAAATTTTATCATTCCTTTGGTGAAATTAGATTAATTATCAGGAAAAATTCTTTTGTCAGTTTTGTTCGTGTTTTTTTTTGTCGATTTTTCGATTAGTATCATCCCATTGTTTATTGTTGCTTTATGATGTACTCGCCATTTATTAAATATTTTTTTGATGAAAATATTTTCATAAAAATGAAAGAAACAATTAATAAATTGAATAAAAACGACGGTTGTATCAGTAAATTGCGTGTTGGTTCGTTCATTGTGAATCTTTTTGCAACGAGATTGATAGCAGTTCTTTTGACCTATTACACATTGAGTTGTATAGTTCAAGATCGTTTGTCAATTTATTTATTTTCATATCTCCAAATCTATTTGAATTCAACTTCAAAAATGGATTTATCGTTAAGGGCATAGTTCGTTGTAAGAAAAGAGGTCAGCTGCTGCGTTCATGCAAAGGAAGGGCATTACAAATGGCAATTAGCAGCGATGAAAGGATCGTCGCGTGCGTTGTGAGTTTTCTTTCGAATTCTTCTGCAATTTCATTCATTTCCAATTTCGTATCAATCATTGTTTTAATAACGTCATATTTTATGAGGAGATCACTTGCGACTAAAAATTTTTACCGTTCATTTTTCTCGAATTTGAGCATTGATTATCATCACATCATCTCAGCAATAAATTAACCGTTATTTTTGTTAGAAATAATTTATCATTTTCCAGGGATCATCAAACGTGGTTGATATTTATCGAATTTATTCAGAAGATGAAACGTTGAAACGGATTAATAAAAAGTTGAAAAAGGCAAAGAAGAGAGTTGCTGAAAGGTATGATAGTTATACAAAATATGAGCTTTCATAATTTTTCAAATATAATTGCGAGTGAATTAGACGAATCGCGAACGCAGAGTGGGTAATTGAATGACTGAAAAAAATATTTTGCAGCGATGATGTCGAAAATTCAATTTCGGAATCGGACATATCAAAGGATGTTACGACTCTAATCTCAAGAATTGGAGACTATAAATCTGATGTGAAAGTTAAATCCGTTGATTTTTGTCGTTCTTTTTCTGAAGTTGCGCCACACTGCTATGAATATCCGGTTAATCATAATAATTACAGTTCTCTTTCGTTTTGTGCGTTTGTCTGTGAATTATTGATATTTGCTTGTAATTATTTATTGAAGTGTTAATCACTGCACTAATCAGTTAATGCTAAACTGTAAGTGGTAGTAGATGTGACAGAAAGTTTCTGCCATCCCGAGGAAGTTTTCCGAAAACTTTCTGCCATACTCAGTAAGTTGCATATTCATAAGCAAGTATTTTTATGTTAGAACATTTAAGAAGTTTTATAAATTCATTCTGTGTGAAGAATCATTTGAATGTCAGCAGTTCAGATGTTCACTCTTCAATCAAATAATACTGTTCATCGAATAACAGCAACAGTCGATTTGAAATCCAATGGCATCGAATGTGACACGATTTCAACGCTGGATCAGGTTCATCTCCTACCTTTTATGAAATATTTTTTCTCATCATAAGCAATCATCCTCATCTATCATCGAGCGAATTCTTCAATTTTCTAAAAATGTCTGACGTTGTTGAATTGTATGAAAATTTGATATATTCATATGCTTGATTATTTGTGTATTCATTTACTTCATTGTTGAATGTTTTTGAGTGAATATGAGTGGACTTTGCAGTTAGGACATCGAACTGATGTACGTTGCTTATCAATGGCCGAAAATGATTTTGGCTTCGTATCTGGTAGCAGCGAATTAGCAATTGTATGGAATCGTTACAATCTCAAGGTTGATTTCATTTATTGATTCCGAATTCACATCATTCTTATATTTGATCAATCATTCCTTCGAACTTTTCACATTCGAAAAGAAGTCCATTCAAAATCAGTTTCATCGATAATCATCGTTGGTAACTACTTTTATACAAATAACAATTAAGGTTGTGAATGTGTTAGAGGATGAGAAAATGAAGGATGTAACGGCGGTTTTGTTTGTACCGGGTGATAAGCACGTGCTCACGGGCACAAAAGTGAGTGACTTTTCAGTTGTTATCTTTATGAATTCTTTTCGTCTTTTGTATATTCATTCATTCATACTGTGCTTTTGGAATGTATGCACAAAAACTCACTACTCCGTTCACCTATCACTGAAGTATGTTCATAGTTCAAAGTGTGAATGAAAAAATATGAATCTCTGGTCAGGTTCTCGGTCAGCTGAATTGAAATTCAACTATAATCTAGCCCGAGATCTCAAAATGAATACACTTTTAGAATGGAAATGTATTCTTATTTGAATTGTCAACAAATGAATCAATTGAAATGAAAAATGCACACAACGCTGCCATATGGCGTTTAGTGTCCACACCTGACAAGGTAAAGAAGATATTTTGCGTTTCATTTCTTGAAATTTCGTTTTATTTTGTTTTGTTTTCTTTTATTTTGTATTATGCTTGTGCACTACTCTCGTAACAGTTGAATGCACTCACGATTCAAATATTCAGAAAGGATTTATTTCGTGTGGTGCGGACAAGAAATTAATTTATTGGTCATATGAACTGGTTGATGAATTTGATAGGTTTTTATTTTGTTGTTTTGTTTTCATATCACACTGATTATGACATAAGGAAGTTTACGAAACTCTTCAAGAATAGTTTCTATGGGTAATATAACTCATTGTTTCCTTGATCAAATTCTTAATCCTATTCAAATTTTGACTTTTCGTTCTAGTTAAAGCCATTATTTAAGCTTTAAATTAAATTGTTAAAAAACTTAATTTCAGTGAGTTCATATGATTTTTTGATGATGTGAAAATTTTGCAGAAAACGACTGTCGATGCAAGAAAAAAGAATACTCGAATTACCTGATGAAGCAATGAGCGTTGCAGCAAGTAATGATTCGAAATTCGTTGGTGTTGCTCTGTTGGATAACACGGCACGAATTCATTTTGTTGATACATTCAAACTGTTCGTAACTCTTTATGGTCATTCATTACCTGTCACCACTATTGATATGTCATCTGTAAGTTTTTTTGATGATTTCATTTGCGTGTCTTTCAATTTATTTTATACCTAAAAAACTCATCCGAATGAAGTATGGAAAATTTCGTGATTATGAAGAAAAAAATTTCAGGACAGCAAACTTGTGATAACTGGTTCGGCCGATAAAAGCGTGAAAATATGGGGAATGGATTTCGGTGATTGTCATCGATCGTTGCATGCGCATGATGATATGTAAGTCTGTTCATGACTGAATTAGATATTTGATCTTTTTTTTATGAGATATAAGATTTGAACCTTGGCCCATTGCATGTTATTGATTGATCACTTTTTTGGATATCACGAATATCTTATAATAATTATTGCAAAGATTCGATCTACATCTCGGCGGCATTGAAGTAAACGTCTTTCAAATAATATTCTAATATTTACCACTATAAGATTAATTTTGGTTCAGTGTGACATGTGTGCAGTTCGTTCCAAAAGAGCACTTGTTTTGGTCATCCGGTAAAGACGGTTTGTTGAAACAGTGGGACGGTGATAAGTTTGAACGTATTCAAGTGTTGAGTCTTCATTCAGCCGAAATTCGCTCGTTGACGCAGACGAGTAATGGGAATTTCATTGTAGGGCTCATTTTAATTACACAATCATTTCGCAATTTCATTATCAAATATATTCCAACGTTACTTCAGCATTATTACTGATGCACTTCAGTAGAACACCTTTCTTAAGTAAATGTCATTTTTTCAAATAAAGTGACGAAAGTTGTTAAAAGTTCGTGATTTTTCCAATGCATATGCGTAATGAAAGTAATCATGAATTCGAACAGTATGATATCTGATGAAAATTGTGATCAAGAAATAAATTTAGGTGTCGGCGTCACACGATAGATCAATAAGAGTATGGGAATTAACCGAAGAAATAATCGTTTTGCAAGAGGAAGAAGAAATGGAACGGGAGAATGAATACGAAAAGAGATTAACTGAGCTGGAGGATGTTGTGCCTGGAGAAGAGAAAGATAGTCAAGTTGAATTGGCATCTAAAAAGAGTGTTATGAGTATCCGATCGGTTTGTATTCATTGACGTGTCAGAATTTAATTTCCTGCAGATACTTATGATAAATTTGCGTTCATCTTCATTAAAGGCGACTGCTTTTTGATATGAATTGCATGAAGACTCATTTTGCAATACATCTCAAGAATTCAGTAACTGAAGTTCTCAAAAGTGTGATTCGATGATTGCTGAACATTATAGGCTGAACAAATAATTGATGCGGTGGAAATCGCAAGGCAAGAGGTCATTAAGAAAATTGAGGATCCAAAGGTTAGTTCTCACCTATTTTTGGATGAATTCTCGTTGATTTTTGTTCGCATTCAAATCCGTATGTCATCAAATGATTCAATTTCTTTCAGGGATCTGTTCATCCACTGATGTTGGCTTTGAAAAGTCCATCGCTTGATCATTTCATAATTGACGTTATTCAACGTGTTCCTTCAAGGTTCGCTTTTTCATTGCAACCGTTGTTGTCTTTATCATTATGTTGGCATTATCGTGCAACGCGCTTATCAATAGGTTGTTTTTGTCAACCTTATCAGCGAACGGGAAATCATTTTCGGTTTTGTTGTTAAAAGCATTCTCTTGATAGTTATCTTTTATGTTCCAAGGATGAAAAAATAGCGTCTTAAAGGTCATTTGCGATAAGTCATTAAAATTTGAAAGTATTTCATTTGTGTGAACTTTAAATTGTTTTCAGTCATTTGGAAAAATGTCTTTTAATGGTGCCGTTTAACTATGTACCAGATATATTACGTGCACTCGGCGAATGTTCATCGAAACATTACAAAGCTGAATTGGCTTGTCGAGTTCTCCTTTTTCTTATCAAGTTAGTTTAATGGGGTCATTAACGGAAATGTGTTCTCATAATGATTATTACTGTCATTTGTCATAGTCCAGTGAAAATAAAGCAGCAGGTTGAATACTGTTTCAAGATCAATGAAAAAGAGCTGAGTAATTTTTAAGGATTCATCACAATCACATAATAAACTCAGAAGACATGATTCATTTGATCGATGACTTGCGTAAAAATGTTCCGTCAGCAATCAACGAGTTAAGGGTAAGCTTTTCGTATTTTAATGGTTGATTTTGAATTGGGGATTATCACTGATCCATTGGCATCAAATTTTATGATTAAATTGCTTTTATACAGCACCGTCATGTGATCGAAATTTAATTTGAGGATATCTGTGGATTCAATCTGGCTGCATTACGCTTGTTTCAAAAAGAAATTGAAGAACGCAATCAGACGAAAATGTTTATTGATGTATCAGAAATGGTTTCGAAGTCGAAAAAGAAAGTACGGAAGGGTGTCATCAAAACGTTGGTATAGTTCAGCGGTACAATGTTTTATTGTATTTGGTATCATTGAATTGCTAATAAATTATCGATGTTGTTTCTGTATTCATCAATATTGTCGTTATGAATGCATGTATTGATCGGGATTGTCATTTATCTCATTGTTGAGATTGTCAAATTGATCAATCTGGATCACTTTTGATGTTCGGATTGAAATGTCATCTGTATCTGATATGGAGAGTTTTAATCGAATTTTTTTGCAAATATGAGTGATTGACGGATGGACGTGGTTTGTTCAGAAAAAGAAGAGATGCTATCTAGTAATAGCCGGTCTTATAACATATTTATTTATTCAACTGTCACATTTGAGTGTAATATGCACTGTCATTATTTCATTTTCTGCTGTACGAACTCTTCTTGGCATTCTCAGTAATACTTATAAATAAGCTAGAAGTTTCTATTTCCGTTCAATTTTTGAAAATTATAACCGGTTTACTGTAATAGTTATGAAGTGTGAAATCATAAATAACAATCGCTTACTTCGAAAATTATTTCCTTCCGTTCAAAATTATTTGTTTGAAAGACTTACCAGCAGAATACAATGTTGTTCGTTTCTTTCGCGATGTTTAATAATATGTTTGTAAATTTGTGCAGTTGATTACTGTATTGTTGTTGTTGTTTTCGAGATTGTAAGGTGTTGACAGTAATTTGTTCGTTGTTGTTTAGTTGTTAATTTCGACGTTGTTATTTGAATGTACAAAATTCATGGTGATTGTGTTCACTGTTGTTGATTTCGTGAAAGATTTTATTGATAAATTGTTTCATAAATGGAAAACGCTGTTTTGGTCTCGTTGCATTTCGATGGCGAAGAGTGGACGTTGCCACAACTACATCTGATTGTTTATCGCAACTGCATAGATTAATCATAAACACTTCTGTGAATTTATTGAAAGTGTGCTTATCTGAAATGAATTTGCTTCATCATTTACGTTTCATTATCATATCATCATCAACACCATGAATTCTTATTTCTGCCTTTCACTTTTATCATTGATCCACTAGTTTTCATTACTGACAATGAATATTTCGTTATGAAGGGTGAAGGTGATAGCGTGAGATGATTCAACGAAAATGTTTTAGCGTTCTTAAGTGGAATATGCATTGATACTATTCATTTATTAAGAAACGTCGCTGTTGCATTGAATAGTTTTTTTTTGAAGATCCAGCTCAGTTTTGTTAGGTCATATTTCATCAAATTTCACGACAAATTTCATTTGAACTGATGAAAAAAATGACAAGAAAATTCTTGACCACTTGATGTTTACAATCCTTTTAATCATTTGATTTGTCCTTCGAAAGATTGTCTTTATTTTTCCAATTTCTTCAGTTGTTTGCAGAATAATCAATTGTTTCATTTAGTTTCATGCTTTAATTCACATATATTTCATACATCTGATTCTTACTATCTCATTCACAATTTCATTTCCACTTACTCCCCGTTCATTCCGAACGGCCTCTCGAAAACCTCACCACTCGTCACACGTCTTTTAAGCATGAAGCAAAAAATTTTTTAGTTGAATAGCTAAAATAGCTAAAAAAGTTCACTTTTTAACATCCTATTCTTTCTTCACTGAAGTCAGTTACTCGCAAGAGATTCGAATGGAAGATAACGTTTTTAGTTCTTTTATTTGCTTATAAATATATTCTGGTCGATCATAAATGAGAGATGTTTTTGATCGCAAAGAACAATCTCTTTAGGGATCGAAATTCAGGAATTCAATGATGAATTTGGTACTCGCTAGTTATTGTCGTTTAGGGGCAGTTGTTGTTCGTTGGAATTGATTACTGAACTGGTTGCGTGCTTGAAAACGCTTGGCAAAAGCATAACAACTAAAAGCTTTGTTTTTCCACCTTTTTTTGAATGTTGCCAACAAATTTGATTTATTTGTTTACCATTAGCTGATAGTCGCAAGTTGAGAAAAACAGAACAATTGGCAGATTAATGTGTAAAAATCTTTTTCTTATACGGATTTTGAGGAATCATTTCACTGAAACTGAATGCACGAACGTGTTGTAAAAACAAAGTTTTTTTTTCAGTTTTATTAATCGAAGAAACGTTTTCATTTAATTTCTTCACATCAATTGAAAAGGAAATATTGATGTTAAGTGCATTTGTGCATTTGTCATAATTTCGTGTAAAAACGAACAATTTTTTGCAACAATACTTAATTTTATTAAAAAGCTTCATCGAATGCGTGAAAACCTCTGCTTTGCGTTTCTGCGAAAGAATTCACTAAAATTTTCAATGTTCTCAATTAAAACAGCCTTTGCAAGGAAATGATATTGGACTGTTTTATGCAGTTAAGTTGTTACAAAACGAACATAATTTAATAATAATTTTTGTTATTCACTTCTGATCACTTCAGTTTAACGAATCACGTATCATTGATGAATGCGTATCACCATTAATATCACTCTTTATACGGTTTTTGATCATAAATTACAATCACGTGTTTTTGTGTAATCATTTGGAATCATTGACGCTTACTCAACTTGTTGATTGGTTTGTTTCTCAGTTTCAGTTGCTTTATTCATTCGGTCATTGTTGGTCGCATTTCTTTATCGTGTTTCGAAAGAATCTTTTGATAAAATGCTCCTATATGAGCACCTCCAGAGTTTTTTCTCAAATCCCTCTGAGAAGTTTTGATTGCAGTTGAATAATTTTCTAGTTTCACATCATTGATTGTGAGACACTCTTTGTTGGGACATTCACATAAATGCACTTGACCTTTTTCTAGGCGATCATTCGTGCTTGTTCTTCAAATTTTCTTTTCCGCTTGGAAGAAGCCAATAATTTTTGTTTTCTCTAATCCACTCTCATTATCGTAGTCGTATTGAGCAATTTAATGGAGACGATTTATAATCCTAGTTGAAGTTATTAAGCACATACATAAAGTGCACTAAAAGAATGCACTAAAAGCACCAGCTAAATCATACATAAAGTATGATTTAGCTGGTGCTTTTAGTGCATTCTTATGACTTGATTGACAATGAATATATTTTGTGAACAATTATTTATAAAAATAATTCAGTGTTATGTTCAAACTCGAGATTACATTGCACTTCAATCTGCTTATTATATTCCTCTTGAGAAACGGCTTGTTTGTGATTTGAATGGTTCTTTATATAGACAGTAGTGTTTTTTTAAAATGGATAATTACCTTCCGTTTGTGATCTTGTGGTTCTTCACATTCGTGTGATTTTCTTCCGATTTCGGCCACTTTTACATTCCGTTTCTATTCGTAATGTTTCAGTTATCCATCAAAACTTGAGCACTTCGCCTTAATCAGTTCGCTTGCATATGGCACTACTAGGCTTTGAGAATATCGTTTTTGCTTATATAACACTGAAGTTTTTCGATGATTAAGGTACGTAAAATATGTAGGATAAAGTTGTTGTTGAATGTAATGCGATATGACAAACTGAAGTTTTTCTTTGAAAATTTATGGCACATTGAATGTTCACTTGCAGAAAAAACACTTTCTGATTATCGCTATCTACCTTGATCACTTTTTATCAGTTTCTTTTGCCAGGATTATTTGTTGTTATCACTGATTGTTTTAATGATAAGTGTGATATTGTGATAATTATTACTGTGCACATAATTATTTTTTGGTTGATATTGTCGTTGATATTTGAGTGCGAAGTGCTGCTTTCTGGAATTGATTCATTCCCACTGATAGTTTAAAAAATGCTGTGCAGATGAAAGATATTTGCAACAACCACTTTAACCAGTTGGCAACGGTCATACAGTACACACACACACACACACACACACAAACAAACTCACACTGTTATGTAATCGCGACGTTAAATGTGGAAGCGATCTTTGTTCTAACAGTTCTTGCGAATTGAGCTATTTTCATTCATTCCGAATCGAATCGAATCATTCTTATTGTAAACATCTCACAAAACATCACATACACTCCGTTAAAAATTCATTAATTGCCCTCTCTTCCTTCCTCTCAATTCTGATATTTTATCGGCATGTTCTTGTGGCATTTGTTCAATTATTTCAACTATGAAAATGCTATATTTTTGAGTGATTATAAAATCCCATTTCGTATGTTGAATTGTGGAAAAAATCTCCATGAACACGATGAAATAGGAAATTCTTCGTTTCCATGGAGGCCTTCAAGGATTTGTGTTGTGCGTTCAAGAAAACAAAAATTTCCTTGTAAATAGAGAACTTAAAAGTCCTAGCGATTCGAACATTCATGTACCTTATTAACACCTTAGTCAATTGTTCACTTTTCTTCGTTGAAATCGTATCTAGAAAATATACCGAAGAAGTGATCTTCAAACTGACCTGATCACGATGTAGTTTAGGAACTTTTGATTCTAGAAACCGCTCAAAATTTGATTTACGGTGAGCAATTTCCTAGACAGCTCGAAACTTTCATGATTGTACTATTCTACAATGAATCAGTTTCAGGAATTATAATTCGAAAATGCACTAACGACAGTTTTCAAAAAAAAATGCACTAACGACAGTTCTGTTCTTTCGTCTGTGACGTTCTTTTGTCGCTGATGTTGCTAATTTTTTTACTGCTTAATTTATACACATTTCACTAATCAACAAGTCGTAAAGTTTGCTTTATAAATTAATTCTTTTGGATTGTAGTTACCGTCAACAAGTGTATCGTCATTCACTCAGATCACCTGACAGATTCAAAATTCAGCAAATAACAGATTCATTTCTTATCAACTATCGCCACTTTATCAGCCATAAATAATAATCCTCTATTCGTTAATTCCGAGCGAATTTCTGTTCATCGCGATGAAATGAAATATTTGCTCCACAATGGAAAGTACACCTATTTATTCGATATCGTCGACAGAGAACTAAATGAGTTTTTTTTTTGTTTTGCAATTTTCTTCTATTCTCTCTTTTCCGTCCTATTTTCCATTCCCTCTAACCACCAATATTTTTACGATTGGTCTGTTTTAGAATCGAACGAACGAAAATCGTCGTATTTCAACGATATTGGTGAATAAATACCATTATCAATAACGAAAGTAACATTCACTCACAGCATAATAATATTTATTATTAGAAGTGTTCTTATCTACAACAGTTTCTTGTGCATGATGAAGGCAACACACACACACACACTAGCTCGGTGTTCACTATAAAACATGTTATGTCGATTGAGTGCGAATCACTTCACTAGCCAGCAGCAGGCCGTTTTGCATTTGGACTTATAGAGTGTGCTTTATCGAGGGATGGATGGATGGATGGATGGATGGATGATTTGCTGGATTAGCGCACTAGGCGAACGGTTTGTCGATATGAGCATGGGAGGAGTGCGAGCACTGAGTGTATGACATATCGTTTATCTATCTCGCATCTTATGATTTCGTATTCTGTCAGCTGAGTGAGGTGTAGACAATTGCAGTGTTTATATCGTGGCAGTTCAATCTGTTCGAGTGGTTCTTGTTGCTTATCGTCCGAATTGTTTCTCATGCGAATCGTATTATGCGTCAGACTTTGAGGCTTTAAAGAGGTCGTTGCGACGGTATAGGCGATTTCAAATGAAATTTTTTTAAAACAAACGAGGCCTCTTTTTAAAGATTTTCTCCTACCAACTTTTTACTGTCCGAATATGAGTGTCCGTTTTTGAAACGGAAGAACATGTATCAGATTTTGTTTATTTTTTTAACTATTTGATTCAGTCAATAATACATTTTTTGGTTGTCAAGTTTTTTGTTGAATTTTTTAAGTTGATTATGCCAATCGCTACTTATATGTATGTATATTTTTAAACGTTCGCGCTATTCAGTGTTGTGATTATGCATTCGAAGAAGTTTACATACGGATGTTTTGGTGAGTTAACATTTGTCTTTTTTTCAATCTTGCATAACATTTTCTTTCCGTTATTCATTTCTATTAGAAATTGCCTGGCGTTTAAGGCATTTGGGGATATATGTTTATACATATTCGATTTCTCAACAATATAAGCAACGTTCAATTGGTATTTCTCTGCGATCCTCACATCTCCAATCTGCAAATCTTTCTGAAAAGTTCATATGAGGCATGAAGCGCATATAACACGGACTTGTCCTCATCCGCACTTCTGGGGTTTTTAAAATGTTTTTTTCATTGCAAATAACATTTGATTAATGCTATTTCCAGTAATTAGTATGTAATAATACTATATGTGAAGACTGGTATCAGATCGATGCAATCAGAAGGTGAGTTATAAACAATGCGAATCAGTTGAATTCTCAAATTCAACTTCGGATCACAGTTTCTATACTGTTACATCAGCGACGTTTGATTGTATTTTGTTTTCATTGAATTTGATTTGACGTAACTGAGAGTCTTGGGGCAGATTAATTCATTGCTGTACGCAGGAAGGTTGCAGTTCTCTGAGAATATTCATCGCATATGCAGTTATTAACAAATTGTTGGTGGGCATGCAAAGCAGTTAAATTTATTTAAGTTATTACTGCTGGCTACTTGATACAATGTTGTTCTGTGTTGTGAATAGACGTAGAATTAGATGATGCAACATTATTGCTTGTATGAACCGTTGAATATCTTTGGAATGTTGTTAATAAAAGATGAGAAGAACGACTCCTTATTGCTCTCCATTTGAATGGTGAAAAAAATCGCAACAAAATTATTTGCTTTCACTACGGTAATGTGGTGTAATTCAGAAAGACGAAATCGGTCATGTTCGAATACGAATTCTGTGTGAAAAATGTTTGATACAACATGAAAACTTTTGAATGGTCATCGTGACTCGACTCTAAAAAAGAATGTAAATTGTGGAAGCGGACTGAAATGTGCCAAGGAAAGTTGTCGTTGCGTTGAAAATAAGAGCATAAAACAGCACTGATAACTTCAAACTAGAAGTTAACGATGGCAAATAGCAAAACGATTATTTTCGGTCATTATTGCATCAGTTTGCTTCGAGAAATGGGAAGGTTGTGCGTGTACTAATATTGAAAAATGGAGATTTGGTATTCTTTAAAGAAATTATTTGGGGTACCGTGCTCGTATTAGTTTGGTATCAAGTGTAAAGCACGAATCGCTTCCAAGCGGAGATTAAACCTGGATTCAGTGTTATAATCAAACGATATGGCTGATTCAACTTCATCTCAGCATCTTTCCCTACTACATAACCGCTTTAACGTGTATTCCTAAGAAGGTCTTTGGGTTTGGTGTTTTTAACCGTTACCGCCATTTGTCTTCAGTGCAGTTCAAGTGAATTTCAACGTGAAGAAAACCCAAACATAAAGTTAGCATTATTTGTCGCTTGACAAAAAAAGAAGCCATTCACAAAGAATGAATCAAGCTGAAATCAGCTGATGTCCACGTGAATTTCATTTGACTAGTTCGTTAAACTTGTGACGAGCCGCAAACAACATGCCAAACGGATGAGTCAGTTTTTGGAGTTGTTATTCCGATGGTGTATGAGGAGAGATTAAATTATGTTCGTAAACATAGTTCAATCGTTGTGATTTGGATGGCCGCAGTGTTTTATGGCTTTGCATAAATTGCAGCATCCTTTATGCATGCTTGCGAAATTTGCTCGTTCGTGTTCATGTGAAAAGCATTTTGATGATTTCGCACGTTCGTGAGAACACCTCACAATCAGCTTGTTCACTTTGTGCTCATCTGTGTCATTCTTACTGACAACACTTTTGAGTAGCATGGCGTCGAGAATATCTGCTTATAATTGAACTAGGGAAAAAGTTGCTAAATTAACGGTTGGGTTTAATATAAAAAATAATACATTATTTGTTTGTGTTACATTTCATCATAGTTCACATTTGAGTTCGTATCATCAGTTACTCACTCTTTATTGCTGCTTAGTAAATACCGAAAACCTAGATCGGGTACTCTCTAGCCATATTGCCCTTGTGCTTATGATGTGTAGATAAAAACAAAATTCTTAGGTGATGGAAATGAAGACAAATAGAATATGGTTGAGACTGGAGAGAGACGATACTGGTGCAAAGACTAGAATGGTTTTGCAAATAGCGTGATCGATTGTTGGTGCGTTTCACATGGAAGACGCAAGGGAAATTGAACATACTTACAACAGAAATTGAATAAAAGAATCGGTGAAATAGTAGGAAGAATAGAGGTAATTCTCATGAAAAACAGCTGAAATAAGGGAAGATCTCTCATTCGAATGTTTGAGTCCATCGATTAGGTTGCATCTCTCATTTGTTGTATTTTATCCCATCCCCTCTCTCGTGAGTGTTATATTGTCTTCTCATTCTGCGACTACCCAGGTGCAACACTTCCTGTGATGAATGCTCATATTTAAGGCATCAAACAATGGTCCTCAATAAGGGTGAATGACACTTTTGTGAATCTATGACAATAGGACTGGTTTATAATTTTCATGGCCTTAAAGAGGGCTGTTGGATTCAAGTTGTGCTCTAGCCCCGCATTATATGGAGTACATTTCTGCTATCTGCTTCCACAAGTTGAATAAACGGTCTTGTTCTCCAAATTTCGTTTCCCAGATGCACTGTTCTACATACGCTGACAACAAGTTACGATCAGGATCTGAATTTTTTGCCACACCGACTCTACTGCATTAGTGCATGCCCCATTATCCATATCTACAAACTTTTTCGAATGATTCACTGCTGGGTGGTGATAATTTTGCGGTATATTTTTTGATACTGCCAATGCTGACCATACCTAGGATACAACGGTGGTGCTCGGCAAAACTTTATCACCAACGCTAGGCAGGAGAGTATCTGCATTTCTTCCTTTTGCCGCTGCCATGGAACACTAATTGCTGTTTCTTTCCACCCCACCGAAGATCGACTGCTGTTCCGCCACTCTCTCAATATTATATTTTCGTTGAGTTAGCACTGTCTCATCTATTTCCAGGCCCACCAATGCGCACTGCGTGATCAATGTAGTAGTGTACTGCAACCTTAGAGAGGAAATTCATCGAGTCGACCAATGACAGCTGGAATGCCTCCCTCGAAAATAAATGAGCACCTTCCGGAAATGTACCGGCCAGATACTCCAGCTTCTTCCCAGAGTGTCTTTTTCCACATCGATAGTCTTTTGCTTTTCCACGCCTCACCAGTTTCACACTTCCTCCACACTCACAAGCTAGAACAGTATCAGTGCCATGCATCAAACCAAATGGTGCCAGCCATCTCTCGAATTCGTTATCGTCCATAGCAATCTATCGTAACTATGTCTCGAATTCTAAACCCATCAATAATACCGTCACACATGGAACAAATACAATTTGTATTTATTCCACGAAGCCCGTCAATACCGTCCCACAAGGAACTGATTGTTCTACAGCTTCTGATATTGATGCGTCTCATTACTAAGATCCTAAGGCAAAGCTTGTGCATTCAGAAACACGAAAACAAACTCTAAAGTCGGAACCGTCATGCATAACCTCTCCAAGCATTGGATTTAAACGGATTGCTAGAATCCTCGAAATTCGTGTGGATGAAGCATTCTGATCGTTTATAATCGTGTTGACGGCTTCTTTGTGATCATTAGCAATTCTGTTGCATTCAGTGATGTTTACACTATCTCAAACCTATCATTCTCTCTGCCTCTCCATCCTCGTCATCGAAAAAACCTCTCAACTGTCAGACGGATATGGTGAGCGATACATGCGAAGTTTTTAATGAAAGTGGAGAGAATAGTAATAAGAGAGAGCCTTCCCTTTCGGACATTGAAAAATCTTGCTCACTTTGAGCACTGTGAAAGCTGAACTAGATGAGTGTCATATAAGGTTGTGATAAACTATGTAATTAAATTGTGTGAGTGGGGATAAAAAGGTTTAATGAGAGTGTACACGAGAAAAAGTGAAAGGGAAGATTTATTTAAGCAAATAAATCCAGTGGTATTTTTGTTTGTTAAATAAATTGAATTTAAACACAGTTCTGAGTCTGAATATATGGTGCTAACCCGTAAACAATTTATGGGAATCTTGTTCGGATAAAAACAGACATTGCTATTAAAAATGTCGTTTATATTTGTATTTCATTGCAAAAATGGTAAAGAAAATAACAGTTCCGATAAGAACTGTATCTATCGCAAATGGTGTTCGTCGGGGAGCGGGGTCGTCGTCGGGGAACCGTTCCCGACGGCGACCGCTTTCCCCCCGCACCATTTGTTCTCCGACTTTTCTGCGGGTACCCATGCTCCCTGACGAACACTAATCGCAACTAGTGAATAGCAATAGAAATATAATTAACGAGTCATCAATAAATGAAGGATAATGAAAGTACATCGCAAAATTTTGATGAAAGGAGCATGCTGTCTAAAGTATGTAGAATCAACAGACTGAATTTATTAAGACGATCTGATAGTGAGGATAAAGAATAAAGCCATATTAGTGTAAGATGAAAATGTAGATAAGCATCCAAAAGTGTTTCATAATGTATAAAATTCATCAGATATAAGCGGAGCGATTGCTTACAAAAAAAAAAATCTGACAGAAGCAGATGGGATGATAACAGATGCAAGGTGATGAAAATGAATAAATCAGAAAAGGCAAATCATTCATTACCATGATCCTCTTTTGTTTGGTTCATCTTTATCGCTGTCGTCTCATTGCAAGTCATGTTATTTATTGTACAAATAGATTTGAAATAATTAATTGGTATTTGACGAATATCATCTCCACGAATTGTTATCTTTACTACTGTTTTTATAATTAATGTTATCATTACTTTTATTAATATTATCATTATCATTTTTTCTCAAGATACTGCGAATATATTTTCTCAAGAATTCGCGAATGGATTATTGGTGTTATTGTTTTGGTTAATTACCTAATTTTGAGGGTGAATGATTGAGTTTTTCTTGATTTGTTGAGGTGTTCTCAATGGTATATCATAACAATGATAATGATAATCCCAGTCTTCGTAAATCAGATCACTTTCTCATCAGTATATGTTAGGGATATGTAATTGTGTTCATTTATCTGTTTATTTACAACCAAAATAAAGCCATCTTCCAATAGCAATCATCGCCTCGAGGGTTTATTCAACTCGTTTTATCAGCTGGTCTTGAGATAATTCACCAACTTATTATACACATGTAAAAATCTCACTTGTTGGATGTTCGTTTTCATACATAACATCTTTTATATTTGCTACATTCATTCATAACATCACACTGCTTATTTATTTGTCTGGTCGACAATTACAGCTCATGACGAGTTTATGCCATCCTATTATCACCAATATCACATTCCTCCTTCTTTGACATTTTGTGAATGGTCATTCATATTCCATTGAAGCGCTTTTGCATTAGTGATCGGTACGGACTGAAATTCGGTTGGGTTTCAACCAACTTTTCGATTCGAACATTTTTTCTGATGTTCGGCAATTCTTGAAATTCGATAATTTTTTGAACTGTTTGATCGAATCAGGGTCGAAAATTTTGAAGTTCGATCGGAGTACAGAACATTGGAATCTTAAAAATTATGTTCGGTTGGATTGTGACGAACCCAAACTTCATTCGATTGGTTATGAAGCCTATAATTAACTGCTGTTTATTCGTCTTATCGAAAAAGTCTGAGAGTGAGAAAATCCGATGGTAGTGAGTGAGAAACCACGATCACTGAAGCTGTTCATTTACAGTTATGAATTTGTTTATTATTTGTTTGCGTTGCAGTGATTCGTTCAGTTCGTTTTGATCAAAATTGCTAACACTGCTAAGAAATGTTCTAGTAAGTGAACGATACTAATAAAAGAAGTTTAAAAATGGTTCTGATAAATTCACCGAAAGGCAGTCAAATAACACCAGTCTCGAAGTGTGAATTAAAAATGGAATCCGGTGTTTGCATCAAGTATATCGCACCTTCGCACGTCAATCCACTTATCGAGATTTGTGCTGAGTGCACAAACTCAATGGAGACTGATTTGTCGCATACTGTTCCGAGAAAACGAAGCAGTTATGATGGTTGGTAATTTAACTTCTGAAGCGTTTATATGCTGTTCATCATCGTCGATTATTATTGCTCATGTATATGTTTATTCACCTATCTATCACCATTGGACAATACGGAAGTATTCATTTATATTTCATTTTTATATATAAGATTTGATTGGTGATAGTTCGTTTATGTGATGCATTGAACTGTTTGGTAATCTTTACAGGCTTCTTTTTAGATGACATGAATGGTGAGTTTTGATAATGATCAGTGACTCTAAGTTCCAATGAAAAATGCTGTTAGCGAATGAAAATCAATGAGAATAAACGTTAAATGCCAGTGGGAATGATGAGTGATTGTGCAGAATAATAACGAAACCATTTAGCACTAATAATTATAATTTCAGCGAATGATCCATCAGATGACTGGGAAGGTGTGAATGCATTATGTCAAACAATCGATACGATTATTCAGCATGATTTGACAGATATGGCTGTTGGTAAAAATGTTCTCGAAGTTAGTCTTATACATTATTGTCGTCATATCAATATTATGATTGCCGTTGATATCGTTATCATAATTTTCGTTGTCATTCTTATTTTTGCCATTGTTCTTATTAATCAAACGTTCACTGCTAGTTAAAGCACACAATGCAACACGCATTCATTCATATTGTTTCAAATAAAACTTCACTCTGTTTTACTGTTCAGCTTGGTTTTTGTACGGGTCTTCCATCGGTATTCGTGATGCAGAATGGTGCTTCTCATGTGACCCTTTATTGTGCGGTTGGTTGTTGAATTGTTTAGAGATTACTGTTATCATCGTCGTTACGATCACTGATATTATCATTATTGTAATTATTGTATGAACGATATAATTTCTTATAGGATGATGCAATGCTGAGTCTGTGTGTCAAACCAACACTTTCTCGAAACAGCATTGAAGAGTCACAACAAAAGTTCGTAAATGGCGATTTCGACCATCTTAAAGAATCGCTTGAAGAAAAGCAGTAAGTTGAATTACGTATTGATATTACCGATTGCAGATGAGTATTTATCTGTATGAATTATTTGAGATGTATTTGTATGAAACATTGAATTTTAGATTCGATGTCATTCTGGCGACTGAATTTCTCAATACCGAGCGAGCATCATTTGAGCAATTGCACGATATCATTGACTACGCTCTAGCACCGGATGGCATTTGGTAAATTTATATTTTAGCGTATTGATGCGTTTCACGAAATAATTTATTATAATAATCGATACTACTATGATTGTTGTTTTGTGTATTCGTGTTATTCATTTATTGTTCATTGTCAAGTTTAAATCGTGCTGCTTTCAGTCTCTTCTCATCAAGGATGTACTATTTCAATTGTGACGGAAGTTTACCGGAATTTTTGGAACTGGTAAAAAGTAAAGGTAAATTCGAATCATACACCAGATGGACATCGCCTAAGAGTGATGTTGTGCAAAGGAAAGTGGTTCAGCTAACAAGAACAATGCGATAACTGCACTCATCCAGTACTAAACATCGTACTCATACCATCTATTTGTTTACTTAATGTAATCGTATCATCTATTTTTTGCTTATATTTTTAATGAAACGATTTAGTGGTTTTTACTGATTCATTCGTTTTCTTCTATTCTTTAACACTCGTTTGATGTTCATCATTCAAATATTCATCGACATCAAATTGCTTTTAGGCTATTAACGAAAGCAGTTTATCGGAAATATTTCCGTTTGTGTATCACCGTAACCACTGAATCGCTTCATATTTTTCAGTTATTTTCTGTCACTGTATTCATCGTCGATTGTGAAATACGCATTAATTGTTTCTCAAATACTGCATTTTTATCAATTGTATCTATTAAATTATCTCACAGCTGACCTCTTTTGAAATGTATCTTTTGAATGTATTCTTTGAGTATCCTTTCATCTATATTCATTACATATGAAATTTATATATTCTTTAGCCATTGCTTTTTTATTATTATCATCGCTGTTATATTTTATTACAACGCATGCAATATTCATGAATGTATTAGTGAAGAAAAGTTCGCTAAATAACTGATGATCTTATTATTAGGTGTGGCGGAAAGTTCTCGGGCAATTAGACCAAAAATTTCAAACCTTCATAATTCAGCTCAAAATCAACATTTCTATTCAAAATAAAAACCGTTCGCCTCCACACAACATTGGCAACGTAAGGCCAGGACTTTTATCCCCATGGTATAAAAATCGGGGTCCCTGGAATCAAAAAGTCGACTGACGCCAGCCTTTAGTACGTCTTGTTTGGGAAGTTTTATCCCACACAGGAAAAGTTCCAGGTTTTTGAACAGATGGTAATCTGTTGGGGAGAGATCCGGAGAGTGAGACGGGTTAGGTAGAATCTCAAAACCTAATTGGTGAATTTTTTGAAACGTTGTCCTTGCAACGTGTGGTCTGGCGTTATCCTGTAAAAGGATCAGACCACTTCTATTCATCAGTGCTGGCCTTATTCTCAACAACTGATCCCTTGCCACCTCAAATGTATGAGAGTAATAGTCGGCGTCAATGGTCTACCCGCGTTTACATGTTGTTTTCGATATGCACGAAAACAATATATTATCATTATTTCTAAGAACTATTATAAAAATCAACTGATTTCTTCATAATTATAGTCATCATCTTTTCGCAATGCTGATTTTTACATTTAACAGAGGATTGAGGAAATTTCATCGTGAAATCATTTGGTTCTTTCATCGGAATATATTTCGTCGTTTTGTTCATCCAATCTTTGAATTGTCGGTCTTTTAAACATGTTGATTGCTCTGCAGTTGAGTTTCTATGGAATTTGTCGATTTGGTTATAACGTTAATGTTAACATCGAAAAAGATGTTGATAGTGATAACTTTGATGATTGTATTGGCAGTCATCGAATGTAATTTATTTGAGTGTATCCGAATGTGATCAATATACTGAACACCGGTGTTGTATGCATGTGTGCATCAATTTATTTGCTGTAAGTACATTCGTTCTATAATTTGCCCTTTACAAAATCCTTACATATTTTCTCATATTATACGTACTGTACTATCTTATAAAAGTATTGAAGAAGACCTTTGAGCCTTAACGCGTTCATTAATCCCGTCCTTCACGGTAAAGGATGGAATTATCGGTTTCAAATGATTTTTCATTTGATTTTCTTCGAAACTTTGGGTGCTGATTGTTAATTGAGTTCACATTAAGCAGTGCTCAGATGACGGAAGAATGTGGTTTTGATTGATCATTCCATTTTTGAATGAAACTACTTGTATAAAGATTTGATAGGTATTGATCATATTTTCAAAACGTCTCGTTTCCGTGCCACTAAACAGCCGTACGTCTATCTATGCTCCTCCTAATTTTCAGAGCTTGCTTCGCACAAGAATCTCAACTTCGAAACGCAATCTAAGACGCACAAATCTTTAGTGCTGATCGAAATCGGTGCATTTCATTTCGAAAGTGCAATATATTAGTGGTAAAGCATTTTGTCGACATAACGGCATTGAAGTGATCGAATCCCCCTAACTTATATCCAAGAAATCTGGCATTCGGCAAAAGAATTTCACCACTATTTAATCATTATACGAAAAATCAGCGATTCTAAGAATGAGGTTTATTTTTGGTGGTCACTGATAAGGTAAATTCCGAAAGTCAGTCAATTATGGTCGGTAATCACCGATTAAACCACATTTATAATAATGATTATGAAAATCGAATAAAAACAGAAAATTGCAAATCATTACGATGAATTATTTTATTTGCATTTGAATCGTAAGTAATCAAAGCAATCAAATAATGATTATGAAAAGATCAAGAGAACATTCTTCTTTACAGTCAGTCATTACCATCAGAGAGAAGTCAACTGAAGGTGGATAACAACAGTTTCCATAAACTAAAACATCTTTGAATAAAAAGATTTTATGCACCAAAAGTAACCTTTGCACAAATCGCAAAACCCAAAAAATAAGAAAACAATCTTGATTACGGATAAACTGAATCAACAGACTGCGAGTATTTCATAAAATTACTGTAAAAGGGAAATCCATTTAAAAATATGAATTTCGAAATGAAAAATTAGGTATTTGATATATTGAACACTTTATTAATACTCATAGTTCAGTAAAATATGAAGAAATGAGAATCAAGAAATGAAATAAATATGAAAAGAGAGAATCAAACAAAAACGCGTAATCGGCCAAAACAAAATAACATATATACAAAAAAGTCAAAACAATGCAATTTTTTTTAGAATGACTGAGTCCAAAATAGACTAAAAATAAATTAAAGAATAAATATTCTTCTATACAAAGAGCGTACAAACCGAGAAAACGTGAACGTGAAGATTGAGTTGTCAAATAATCTCTCCTAATGCCTTCCTAACTAGCAAGTTTCGACGAACGGAAGGTGCTATTTAGATTCACATTATTATGCAAAATAACTTCCACTAGGTGTGTTGCGGATAAATGGGACTACGTTTTCGACATTTCTCAGAGCAGTTGTATTTTTAGGGCCTCCAATTGGGGTTGTTACTCCGTCCGCAAACTCTCCAGGATTCTCGCGGATCTCGATTTCTGGGAGGGAGCTCATTTCAAAGCAGTCATCAAAAACACCTACTTAAACATTTACGTATGGTTCATGCGATGCGGAATTGCTAGAAAAGAAAACGAAAATAATGCTTAGTCCATATTTTCGCAGAAACTAAATGATTCTGATTATCTCACTCTATCGCGAGAAAATGACACTTTTCATCACTATTGCACAGCTATTTCTGTGAAATTTCACTCAGCCTGATCCTTCAGTGTTAATCAAATTGTTTATTTTTTTTTGTCTGATTCAAAAAACATAATGTTGTTAAAACCGCATTAGAGCTTTGCTTTTTTATCCTAATGAGTACTTTGTTTCGGCTCTTTTCCGTAAACCGCATTCAAGCTTCTACTAGCTCCAGTCCAGATATCACACTTTCAAAGAAAATTCGGCGATCGAGAGCAAGGACATGATGAGCTTTTCCCCGCAATTCCCTTTCCTCGACCCTTTCCAAGGCGATCGCAGTTTCGGAATCCCTGATATTCCCAGTCACCGATTTCTTACCTTCCTCACAACACATTACATTCTAATTATAACTGACAGTGAATGAACGACAGCTCTCGAATCACTGAATTCTTTATGCAATTTTCTGTGTCCCAGATGAGATCGTTTTCAAACTGATGATATTTCCACACGAATGTGTTCAACGCAAACAGATACACCATTATAAGAATTGATTCTACATAATTTGAAAATTTTCAAAAATTCTCATGATACACAAATGTTTCGCATCTATGAAAAAAACTGAAAATGTATTTACAGCATCTTCACATATTCATGCACGAATGTGAAGATAAGCTACTTTTCGGTTCATTCAGAATCAATATTATCAAGGAATGCGATGCATTAGCTTAATCTATACAATCCAGTCATTTCATTCTTAAGTCTTTTTTGTTCCCACTTTCATTCAAACATTCAAACAGGTGCAAAATGATCGACAAAATTACCTATTAATGGGAATGAACGCAATCTTGCTGCATACGACAAAAGGATTAGAGGAGTGAACTGCATTATGCATTATTGAGATTACTCGCACAAGAGACACAGACGCGTTCACGTTGATCGTTCGTAATGCAGACACATCGTCGACAGTAGATCTTACCGCATCGATAGCAATGCAGTCGTCTGTCAAAACGACTCGTGAATTCAATGCCACAGCTTTTAGCTGAACATTCGTCTGACTGTCGCAGCGATTGCCATCGTAATGCTGGATTTACTGTATTATCCTCCTTAATCATTATTCTGCTGTTTAATCATTATCCAAGCCATTTCAAGTTACTTCATTACTTCAGATATTTTCACAAGTGACGATGGACACTCGAATTTTGCCTTATCAGTAGTCATCATTCGGGTCGGTGGCCACCGAAAAAAATCTGTCGGTTGCAAACTCTAATTATTTCCGAACTTGGACACAATTTGTTTCGATTTAACACGCAAAACTTCTCAGTGTCTTCAGAGGAACAATTTCTCGAGTACGAACAATATGATCTCAGGGAAAATGTTGCCAATAGTATAAAAAGTCAGTGATTTTAACTAAAATAAAAGGAGAGCAATTTGAAAAACGAACACTAAATGCAAACGATGAATCATAAATACCACTTTCTTGAGTATCTTCTCGAATCAATTTCTCATCACTGTTGCAAACACCGCTCAGCGTTTCATCTGCTAATATGTAATTATTCAATCAACATTAAGTTAGGCGTTTTAGTTGAATTTTAACATAGGATTTGAGCTCAGATTGGTCTTGAATGGAAGTTTGCAAAGTGCGAAAGCGATCTGTACATAGAACGAGAGGAAACAATAATACGAATAAAAAATACGAATGAGTAATCAAAGTATTTCAGAGAAACAATGATAATGACATCAACAATAATAGTAATATATAAATAAAAACTAACTCGTCTGAGGGATTTGGGGAGTAGTTGAAGAAGCGTTACTCGAATGACCGCTATCGACCATGGCACCAGATGAGATTGGCTTAGTCGCTGCTGGTGATAATGAATTTGATAATCTTAGTTCAGAAACTTTCTGAAATTCGTAATGGTTCGAATATTCGCTGCAACGCAACACCACACTTTATCCTATATTATTTGGTATTTATTTCAATTCTTACACTTCAAATTACTGAAAGGAAATATCATTTTTCTCAATAAAAAGAAAACAATGGAGGTAGATAGTATTTGTCAAGGAATGAATTAATGTGCAAACGAATAATGAATGAACAAACAGCTTGTAAAGTAGCCATGTGGGCCTCAAGAACCCCGATATGTTCCAGTGTTGATATTGTAACATCGGTTGTTGATTCTCTGGCTAGAATACCAGTATCGAATCGATTATACATTCCCTTCCAAACGACTATCGTTGACGGATGCAGATCTATTTTATTCAGTACCGTGTACTTATTCGCCTAGAATATCATTACCATATATTTGTCATTTTTTACAGACAACACTAATCAAACTAATTCGCAGTCACTCACCTCATACAACGGATTCAAATAATCATCATGTCGATCGTCCAAATAAGCCCATAATGACTGCGTACGTTTGGATAAATGCAGATCCTTCAAACGAGACTGTCTTAGTCAATTATTCTGCTGCGATTACAGAGTGCACTTTATTCAAAGTGCACTTACTTTAAATTATTCAGAGTGCACTTTATCAAAATTTAGACATTACCAACGATCACCAATAAATATTCCACGCGAAAAAATTCGTGTGAACAGCAATAACAAAGTGATGAAGATAATCAGAGACCTTTCTGTCCTTATCGCAATTGCCAACGAACGTGCCGTATTGACATGAATAAGCATGCTCGTGAATTTCAATTAAATATCGTTCATTAAATTCAAATGCTCGCGGCTGTTGTCTCATCAGCTGATATGTTGCATCAAGAAATTGCGTGAATATTGGCGATACCTGAATTCACTTTCACTTCATTGCATCTTTCTCGTTAAATTATTATCCATTTCCACCAGATATGCATTTCGTTTAATCATTTCTTGATATCAGTCTTATAAAAGGAATAATATTTACCTCTTTAGCGGCTTCTTCATTCAACGCACCGATGTGCCCACAACGATCATCAAATTTATGACCAAAACCCAACCAATCTTTCTCAATAAGAGTCTTAAATTCATTTCATCATTCTTTCCGAGAATGATCAAAAAATTTGCCAATAAAGAATAACAAAATAAAACGTTGGTAAACAAATAAACACCTCAACTAATGCAATAAATAACATGAAATTGAAACAATACTGGAAGCAATAAGAAAAAAACATCAAAATGAGAACGAAAAACCTGAAAGCCTCGGATGGTTCTGTAGAAGGGGTCAAGAATCAATTGTGCAATCGAGACCGTTTGCGATGTCCGATCCCAGCCATCAGAACAATGAACAACACAAGATATTCCCTTTGATACCGACTCAGCAATAAATAATCCGCATTCGATCAACGTTCGCGTATGCTTTAACCATCCGGATGACTCCAGTTGTTTTAAATAATCATTTATGGTATTCGTTCGTTGGCATACTTCAATCGTAATCACAATTAGTCGTTGCATTGAAGAGAATTTCAAATATTCAATTCATCTTGCAAGATTTGAACTTATAAAAACACTTATAATTCATTACAAAAACCCGGAGAGCGCAATTTTTTAAAATTTTGTCTAATTGAAATATTTAAAAAATTCAATAACGTATATAGAATTGATCCGACACAGATACATTAAGCTTCGTTTTTTTTAACAAATTAACTTCACGAGAAAAAACACTTTACAAATAAACCAATCTCTTAAAACGAAAATATTTATCAAAAAATAAGAAAATAAATAACTTTAAAAGAAGAAAATGACTTTTAAATATATTTCAAGGGAATGCGCCACACCATACTCACCATCGACTAACTTCTGTAAACTCGCTCTCATGACATGAATGTTTTCGATATCAAAGAAATGGAATCGTATATTCGTATAATTTCGAACATCTTCGAATCCCTTGCCTTGCATCTTATTTACCATTGCATTCACCTGCAATTACTTCTCAGACTCAACAGCACATACTCAACTCTATAAACAAAACACTCTCTTGAATAACAACGAGCAATTAAAAAGTGTATCTTAATGAATTATGTGCTGAATGAACACATCCAAAACTCGAGGGATCCATAAATAAAATGAATACAATATTTGCTCCATTTAGTAAGCGTGCTGATGTTACTCCATCAAAAATACGAATTCAATGAAAAATTTACCTATTCTTATGCGACATTAACAAAAAATACACATGTATATATGGTAAATGCAATGAATAAATGAATGAATTACAGCATGTTATTCGGTCATTTTTGATATTATAAATGATCAGATAAAAATGAACCCTTGGTCTTGTATCAACTAGAAATACAGGAGAACATGATGGATTTGTTTTCGCAATTAAATCCATTAACTGCTCGTCTTCAACGCAACGAGCACTAAAACCAGTTAGCGGTTGAGCACACCTAAATGAAGCCAACACAATAATGATTACTTTTACCATATAATAATAGAGTTCTGCATTCCTCTTTATCATAAAATCACTGAATAAAACTGAAATACGGTTGAATTTTGGAAAAGTTTTTGCTGGAAATATTATAAAACAAAACACGAATTTAATAGGGGCTTAAAAAAACAGGAAAAAAAATGTAAAAAACGAGGCAAAATCTGACTATATATCATTCATCGCGAGAGAAAGTGAAAATAATGGTACTCGTAAGAATAAAAGACAAATAATTTAAAATTTCCAATGAAAAACATCGAAAATGCCCTAGAAAATCATCAACCTGACAATGGATGCACCATTTGTACGATGCCAGTACGTCAATACAGGCAATCTTGCACGACTTCGAAATTTGCATGATCCGATGAGTATTTGTTTACTTGCTGCACTCGGTATACAAATCCATTCCGGGTACGTATCACAATACTAGAATTCACTGCATTATCTTAATTGAGATCCACATCAACGCTATTACTTTTGGTGCTAATGGTAGCATATGCATACGGTAACTTCAACAACAATAGTCGTGTGAAATATCCAATGAATAAACATCGCAAAAGAAACCAATAAAATGAAATGAAACCTGATAATTTGCATTGAAATCATTGATTTTCCATGTCTGTTTATCAGCCACACCAATACCCTGTCTTGCAAATTCAATGTGCCAGTCGAAACGATCCCATCCTCGACGTTTTTCACCCACTTTATGATCAACGCCACGTTCACGATTTTCGAATGCGAATACCTCGTTGATATTCACTATAGTATTCATCAAAACAATTCATATCAATAATGACAGCACTAATAATAATAATAACAAACATAACAATGCAACTGAAAACATACTGACTGAATTTGATAGAATGAGAAATTGCACTAACCAGGACGTCCACACCGAAGAAGCGTTTCATAAAGTTGCTGACAATCTTTATCTCTCGATATCAGAATCGTAAGCGTCAAGAAATGTTTACAACGAATTGTTAACGGACTGCCTAATGCCGATAATGGTCCTCTTTCAACTACACCAATTAAACCATTTGGTATCTTGAAATCACTACGTCAAAGTTCATCATATTTTATATCGCTCTTACTAAATTTATATCATTAATCCAATGAACTTTCTAGCTTTATTATACTCTCTGTCAATGTGAGTCAAATTCATCAATCATTTCTATCGAAATCATCATTCGATGGAATCATCAATTCTATCGAAAGCATCAATTTTGAGACTGGTCCTTCCGTATGTATTCAATAATAGCACGGAGGGCAAAATAGCACGCAACATAATCAATAAAACAAATAATACAAAGTTATAATGAGAACGCGAAAGATAATAAAATTTAATTCAAAGCAGGACACGATGAAATAATTAAAAGGATACCAATTCTACCTAATCTAAAAATTAAACAATATAAACGAATTACAAAATTCACCCATATCTCTTTGGCTGTATCATCAGCTTTGAAGATGACATGCGATGTTGTCACATGGATTGTTCCAACGATGTTCGGCTCTGATCCTAAGCGATCAATCAGCTGCACTTTACTAACCTAAAATATCATTTGATTGCTTGACATAAAATCAACGACCTAATATCCTTGATATGAAATCTTTAACCTATTCATTTAAGAACTCTTCATCGGATAATCTTTTTTCAAATCATAAGTTGATTTCATTTCCTACTGATTATTCGTCATAAATCAAACCAATTCACCTCACTGATCAAACCATAATTCAATCACTCTTTTTCTCTTCATATTTATGAAAATTAGCATCTTCATAGAACAATTTCAATTCAAGTCATTAATATCAAATTGTGAGGAGAGAATGATTAATAAACTTGAATTATATCAGCAGAGGATTTCAATATTCACTACTGAACTACTGAGGTTGTTACATAACGATCTCATATCAATAACGATCTATTGAATGTGTGGGTATACCGTTGTCATTATTAATAACATCATTATCACCTTGTCCAGAGCACACCTTTGAAATGAGTCCAGGAAAGAGTCGAATGTCATTCGGATCAAATGGCTCACGTCCAAACATTGATTCATAGATAGTCGAGAAACGATCGACAACCAATGCACTAGTCACTCTGATATCTTCCGTATATGCAGGGAATTGCAAATATGTCATCACACATAAAACTTATTCAATACTAATTGTTAGTGATTATCTCGTAGAATGTATGCACACTTGAGCGTTAGCACTTAAAGCACATTACATTCAGCAATATGGATTAATGTTCATCACCATACTACCCAGCGACACCTTATCCAAGCACTTCATGCACTCGGGCGGATAACCGAACGAAAATTTTATTCGGTTACATTCCATTTCGGAAATTCCAACATTCAGCTTTCTCACTAAAATTCAAAAATTCTCGTCCGGAATCCCACCAGATGCATTTTTGGATTTTTCTTCCTAAATCGGTCGGAATGGATTCATTTGGATTCTTCCGAAATTCAGTTTTATTAAAACTATTTGAAATCCATCGATCGGAATCACACTAAAAAATTCCGCTAATTACTGATGTTAGGTAACAAACAAGAAATTGTTCAAAGCAAAAATTCGGTCGAAATCGACCGGTTACCCTCTTCACAACCTAGAATGACTAGCAAAATGTTTGTGTACTTTCACCATCCTGCCCTCCTACTCTACCTTCCTATATACGTCAACTCACCCGTAATATCTGCATTTCTTAATTAAAACGCCGCAATATATACAGTAAACGATATTCACATTCCATCGAACATCGCTAAAATAAAACCTCCCATTTTGTTCCAACAATTTTCTCATTATTCCATTCCATCTCATAAACTATTCATTCATTCATTAAAAATTCCCATTGCCATTCCAACAACCATCCGCACCAAACTTTCTTATCCATCCTACTTTACGGCAAAATACCTCCAAAATAAGCCCCTAATCCTGCGATATATTGGAATCGATAAATCTATCTTCAAAATTCTCTTCATTTTAACAAAGATATATTACATAAATATATGTGCAATACACACATTTCTTGGACGAAGAATGACGGGATGAATAATTCAGAATGAGCGCGATTTAATGCATTCGAAACGGAAACCATAAACGCGACAAAAATAGAACAACAATATATTTAAAGGACAATAATCATCTGCTTCCGATAAATTCAGTCCAAGCCGCGATTAACTTTCAATCATAGCGCCATTTACACTTGAAGTCTTTCTCTTTTCTATTCAGTCATTTACAATTTAGTCTCGTAATGTGGTTTTGGCTGATACGGACAAGACACAAACGAGACAACACTGTTTTTGTAAGCCAGCTTTAACTTTTTACACTAAAATAATAGGCAGAGACTCCATACACAATTCCTGCACACTTGTGATTCGTATTTGGTCGGCGTTCGATTACTGATACGTTTCGACAATTTTTTAAAAGCTTTTTCGGTTATGAACAATAACAGTGAGAACGCCATTCAGTTTTACTATTTGAAACGACATAAAGATAGCTGATTGTTCACAAGATATTCAGATAGAGCCGTTAGACGACGTATCAATGAATACCTCGCATGCAGATTACTGATGTGAGTCAACTTGCAGAATGTGCAACAAGAAAAGTAAATGATTGTCTAGAGAATAATAGATGAAGGATATGTGCGCACAGCACATTCTTCTTCTTCAGCAGCAGCAGCACTTATAATAATGCGGAAAAGTGAATAAAGAAAGAGAAGAGAAACGCAAAGTGTGTTTTCATCCGATGCGATGGAGGGATAAACGATTGGGTAGATGAGTTGGAACAATCAGTAATAAGAAAGCAAATTGTACACTTCATCCTGGATGGGTCTTGAATGAATATTAAATGATATATGAATATTGCTCACTTATAGCCACTGAATCGATAGCAAACTGAAAATCATGAATACATTATTAAGAATTCTTTCAGCGAAACTGCTGTTGTTCTGCGATTGAATGGGAAAAGAGGAGATAATTTCATTAGTGCTCAACATTGAATTTGTTATCAGATGGAGTGTAGTCGACACTGCTTCTTAAAATGAAATTATTGTCTAGCATAAGAAATTGTATTCATCAGAATCTTGGACATAAGTGACTGTAACAGTGTACATTTCAACGCAGAAAAACTTTACCATGTCACATTCGAAAATTCGCAACAAAAAATGTATAGCAAATAAATTTTAACACGAATCTAAAAGCGAAATGTTGATTACTTTCACGGCTGAGCAATGATTTGAACCATTTTCCTTCTTCACTAACTCCTAATAACCAGTTTCGCTAGCAAAAAAAACGATCCTAAGCGTTGGGATTAGAGAGATGATATTTGAAGAAGAAGGTATTACGAAGCTGTGAGATGCTATCATTACTACATAGCGAGGGCTCATTCGTAAAAAAATAACTGAAGTGCAATTTTATGCAACATTTATGTAAACGAATATCGACCCACCTGCCGGTCATTTTCAAATACCAAATACCAATCGATTAGACAAAAACCAAATGAAGATAAATAATTACCGATAATAAATGGTACAGTTAACGCCTGATTAGGAATTTAATCTATGATCTAAATTAGGAATTCGTTTTGCGAAAAAGCATTTCAAATTTCGCTCGAAAATGTTGACCACAAATCGTTTCGTTTTGATTTTTTAGACTTATTCGATAACTGATGTGAAACAAAATTGAGATAATAACGACAAAAGGTTTAAACACACTTTTTTTTCTACGCGCAGATTTGATCTCCTTTCCTTCAGCTACATAGAAATTTTCGAAGTTTCGAATGACGTTTTTCCTCTCCTCGGTGTGTGAAAATGCTTTACATTTTGTTTTCAACCCGACAATTTTCTCACTAAATGATCACAACAATAATGCGTTTTCACTGCACCAAAAGGAAAAAGGAAATGAAAAAAAGAATAAAGAATTCCAATAAACGCTTAGGGCAAAGAAAAGCTCAAAAATAAAATTCGAAATGAATCTTGTGAAAATCTTTAAAAAGTACATCAAGAATTATTGAAATAAGATCATATTCACTAATAATAATAACAGTAGTAATAATAATAACAATAATAATAATAATAACAATAACAATGACGATGAAAACAAGAATGATAATGATGATTACAATGATAACAATAATAAAATTGCACATCACCAAAAAACATGAGCAAAATCCATAAGTACGTAAGCGAAGTAGAATATGCAAAGCTTGAGCTTCTTTAGCAACGAGAAAAAGAAAACCTTCAGATGATGAGTGCTGCATAGAATCGAGACAAGAATGCGTAGTGAGTGCTCAGCTAAATTGCATTTCAGTTCTATTTTATTTCTGTGTGTGCTGCCACACACTTGCATTCATAGATCCTCAAGTATGTATGCACATCCACATCTACCATACACATTCAACACACCCAACCAACTACTAAAACCATTCAAATAAGGGCGTTCACTTTGTATGCTCAAAATAAGCTTACTTGTTTCATATCTGTATGCTATACATAATACATATCTGCCTAACTGTGAACATACACTTTTGATCAATACAGATTTCAAATATTCCACAATACACTTTTATCGTCTTATTTCGTATTCAATTTTTATTTCATATCATGCATTGTATTGACATTGTCTCGAATATCAAATCTCTATCAACGTCAAACTCGTCGCAATTTTGCACATCCGAATCAAACAATCTCATACGCTGTTTTCCATACATTCGTCTTCTGTATCTGCAATTCATTCCAACACTCGATAATATCAATTTATTTGCTCATATTTCTTTACACATCAACGCAACTGTACATAAATGAGCAAATATCAACTTTCAAACAAAAAACGCCTTTAGCTATTATTTGTAATGTAGATCAGAGCGATGCAAAACGAATGAGTAATTTTGAGAACTCGTGAACTTCTGCGGCTGTTACTGCCTTACGTGCACCATTCGAGCATTTGATAGAAAGTGAAAGCTTCGTGCAATGCAAATCAAATAAACTTCATACATTATCTAATAATCACATTTCGAAAGTCTCGCAATCAAAGTAAAAACCACTTCATCGCAATCAAAAAATTTCGAAAAGTATTTTTCCGTGCAAGATAATTTTCAGTGCTTAGATGGCTTGTTCATTTTCTGATTTCATGCTGAGAACTGTTCATTCTTTCACTTGCTTCGTTATTGTTTCAAAAATTCAATCAATCACCTTCAGCAGTATGCTTGAATACTAGTGAATAACTTCTAATGTCATAAATTTACAGTGATTTAAATATGTGACGTATGGTCGCACATTCACATCAGGGATAAGCTATTAGTAAAAATCTTAGAATGGTTATTAAATTATGAAGATTATTTAAGCCATTCACTGAACGATAATGTTGATTAAAATTGACCTACAATGAGATTGCTTTATTAGTTGGTATGAGATATGAACTGAATGATGAGAAAAAATTTTGTTGAATCAAGAAAATAAATGTATTACGTAAATCAAGCAAAATGAATGAACTCGTGAACCTTTCAAAAAACAGCCGAATAAAAGAAGAGAAAATGACAATGGTTTTGTGCGGAGAGCTTGAATGCAGGAACGAAATTCAAAACATTTGTTCGTCGAGAGCAATCAAAAACGAATGCGGTGAATTTTATGGGAAGTCATTAATTTATCTACCGTTTCAGATAGTGCAGGGTCAAGCGCTTTCAGATCACGCAAACTTTGATTCATTCAAAAAGGATCATGAATAATAAATATTTCAGCTGAGGAGAAAGAAATGGAAAACCGTGAAATCGAGATATCTGAGAAATGACAGCTGAGAGAAATTATGGAAAGAAAGAATACATGCTTGTATAACGATCGGAATATTGCTAAAATTTGCGGCATTCAAGAATAAAATTTTAGACGATGAGTACCAGGATTTGAGTTGTAACAATGAAAGAGGCAAACAGTGAACCGAGATCATACTTCGTAGGACTGAAATAACGATAACAATATCCATAAAGATAATACTCTTCGGAAGAAGAACGATATTGATACACCAAAGAAATGTTACAATTTTCAAAAAATATGGTTGCTAAATAACTGAAAACATAAATGAACGAATTAACAAACCTTTGGTGTGATAATTTCATCGAATCGCATTTCACGATATTTGATTGTAAGTCAATACATTAATCATTCGTTGCTACTTGCCGATTACTTTTTTGATGCCTATTTACCACACTAATAGAATAGCGGCAATTCAAATTTTCATTCTCGGCACTTGATGCTAAAATGAATAGCTCAATATTATCAATTAAATCGGTAAAATTCCAATATAATCGATAATACAATTTCGAAAAACACCACACTTTTATGAGCCTCCTTATTTCAACAAAATGAAATGAATCCACATATGCAAAAAATAAAAGCACAGATGAAACTCAACTCTTAAACGAAGAACTTTAGTCCTCAGAAAGCAGTCATAGCTATTCATTTTTTCCACACTTACTATTAGCAAAGAAACTGATCGTGAGGAGAAGTTAAAGGTACTGATATTTTCCAAATTTTAAAGATTTCCTTTTCCGACTAATTCATTTGTCAAGAAACTGACAAAATAAGCATAAATTAGGGACGCGTAACAGATACATGTATTAATTTAATTGACGAATTTCGTATGAACAATTTAATAATTAAAAGGCTCGTGAAAATAAAATTCATCCAACCTAAAACTAAACCAAATATTGATATCGAAGGAAGCACGTAAACAAGGAAATGAAAAAAAATCAGTCAGCGAGGATAAACAGAAGTTAGCAGAAGTTATATTACAGACATCACTGAAAAATGAACAAAAACGCATTGCAAATATATCAACGAGGTTCCCACGACAAAATGAAGGAGGTTTAAGGTTACGTCTTTCCCAGACAAGCTTGAGCATATCATATTTAACTCTTTACACAGAAATACTCACCCTTCTTTCCATTAAAGGCTAATAATTATTTGCATAACTAATATCACCGCAATTATAATATTTCAAACTATTTCAGAGCTATTTTTAATTCAGAATCGATTAAAAATTGATCAATAACAATTGCAATGATTAAACGAAGAAGGATACAACAATATAAAACAGAAAACCAATTTATGCATTTAAAAAATAATAAATTTGAAATTAACGTTTAAAAGACACAAAAAAAACAAATAACTGAATAGTTCGGAAGGTTCGCATTTGAATGCATTGTTAATAATCATTCGATATTTCGTGCTCAGGCTTTTCCAGTTGAGAAAATCTTACAAGGCGAATTAACTTATCGATGATTCACAGGGATTTGATTCATTTTAATAAAGGTGTGCATGGGCAGTGTTGGGAATCGTAAGGTTCTTTGCGGTGCCGCCCGGCCGAACGCCTGGTCGGTGACCTCTGAAAATCGTTGGCCACCGATAGGTATATCTTGAGCATCGGTCAGTTTCAGTCGCTGGTAGTAGAAGTTTGGTTTGCCAAGACCACCGACCGAACAGTATCTTTCGGTTACGGTCAGGAACTACCGATTTTTCGTGCCCCTCCCCCCTCCCCCCGATTTTGCAATGGTCACCGAAAATCGGTTTTTTTTACAGTGGCACCAAAAATCGAATTCTCTCGACCTGGTTCGACGGAAACTTCTTTCGTCAGTTCAGAGACGGAGATCCGCCCGTATCACCATTCCTAACTGCGCCAACGAATGCTGTACAGTCACAATTTTACGTTAGGCGGAAATAAAAGTTTATCAATACAGTAATTTAACGATAAAATTAACGTTTTTAAAAACAACATCACAGATAAATCATAACAAAGCACCACTTCATGTGAGCACATTCTGAGCACATATGTTAGATTAGATTATGCATCGGTAAAACCTGTGAAAACGTTCACAAGCAAGCTGCACAGACTCCAAATTCTTTTTACATGAGACCTTTCGGAATTATTGACGAGAAATGGTCACGGAAATGGAGCCTACCTGACAATTTAGCAACACTGGAGGAAAAAGACGACCAACTTCGACTTCTTCCCGCTGCTTCGAAACTACATAAAAGTTCCGACAGCCCTCATTTGCGTCTTGCGTAACTAATCGTAAGTCTTCAACACCCGTACATACGGGAAGAGGGACAGATATAACATGAATATTCACATGAAACTGTAACGTAGCGTAACCCATAACTCACTTGCACTTATCGAGTGTCGAGTATGTGTCACATTCATGGTTTGCAAAATCCCGGCGTTTCTTGAAATTGATATGTTACTGGTCAAAGCTGAAGGTACGGTAGGATTGAATGTGCTAACTCCTATAGCATCAGCAAAATAGCTATATCACCTCGCAGAGGCGGAATTTTCCGGTGAGCTTTTCATATTAGAAAGCAGAGATTCTGCTCCATTGAAAAATGTACAAACATTAATATCTTTCCGGGCAAACTTGAGAAGACAGTAGGCTTGAATGTATCAAACTTATATTTCTATACTATTGCCTTGCATCTATTGATCTATAGTAGTGTTCGTCGGGGAGCAATTTTTCGCACGAGGGGGAGGGGGGGTCTCCGCGGGGAGTAAATTGGACAGGGAGGGGTGCCCCGCGAAAAAGTCAGCGAGCAAATTGCTCGGGGGGGGCGGCGGACCCCGTCGGGGAATGACCGCTCCCCGCGTTCCCCGACGGGGAGGACGGGGAGCATTTCAGCTCAGCTTTTTAAACAAAATTTCAATTTTTCAAAGATTTTTCTTCTTTTTTAAGTAGATTTCTTTTAAGCGCACTTTATACTCACATTTTAAAACAGAAAACAAGACAATATTGAAAGTGTTGCAGCGGTCCTTCACCATTTTCAATTAAATGTTCACGATATCCGCGAAGGTTCGCGCTCCTCGTCCTCCTCGTCGGGGAGGACGGGGAGCGAAAGTGGACTGGGGGAGTACCCGCGAAAAAATCGGGGAGCAAATTGCGTGGGTGGGTCCCCGAGGGGAGTAAATTGGACGGGGGGTCCCCGTAAAAAAGTCGGAGAGAAAATTGCGCGGGGGTGGGGAGCGCTCCCTGCGTTCCCCGCCGGGGTCCCCTACGGGGACCCCGTTCCCCTACGAACACTAATCTATAGTGAGCAAATCCATAACAATGAGCAATTCAGCGCTAGCTGAGATAGCTTCAACAAAATAGCTAAACCTCCTCAATAAAGCAAAATAGCTCGACAAAATATACGATTTTCTGAATCCAGAGATTCTGCTCGATCGGATGGTGTGAAGAAATTGATATGTTACTGGTCAAAGCTGAGGGTACGGTAGGCTTGAATGTGCTAACCCGTAAAGCATCACAAAAATTGCTATATCTCCTCGTAGGGTAGGAATTTCTCAGCACACTTTTCTGTTTTTGAAAGGAGAGATTCTGTTCGATCGAAAAATTTATAAAGATTAATTTGTATCCGGGCAAACCTGAGAAGACAGGATTTGAGATTCAGTGAAATATTGAGAAAATTTGAAAATATTTTTGGCCATATCTAAATAGCCGCTTGAGATCCAGGAGTCATATTTGAAATAATAGGTAGTACTATGTAAGATCTTTGTCATAGTGCTCTTAAGCCGATCAATTTTCCGGTGAGCTTTTCATTTTTAGAAAGCAGAGATTCTGCTTAATTGAAAAATGCACAAACATTAATATGTTTCCCGGCAAGCTTGAGAAGACGGTAGGCTTGAATGTATCAAACCTATATTTCTATAGTAATGTATAACATGCATTGATCTATAGTGATCAATTGCATATCAAAGAGCACCTCAGCGCTAGTTGAGATAGCCTTAATGTAATTGCTATACCTCATCAACTAAGCGAAATCGCCCTACAAAACATATATTTTTCTGAATGTTGAGATTCTGCTCGATCGGATGGTGTAAAGAAGTTGATATGTTACTGGCCAAAGCTGAGAGTACAGTTGGTTTGAATGCGCCAACCCCTATGACATCAGGAAAATAGCCATATTTCCTCACACGGGTAAAATTTCTCAGCGATATTTTCATTTTTGGGAAGCCTAGATTCTGCTTAATCAAACGATGTAGAGACATTAATATGTTACCGGGCAAACTTGAGAAGACGGTAGGCTTGAATGTATCAAACCTATATTTCTATAGTAATGCATAACATGCATTGATCTATAGTGATCAATTGCATATCAATGAGCACCTCAGCGCTAGTTGAGATAACTTTAATAAAATAGCTATAGCTCCTCAACTAACCAAAATCACCCGACAAAATATATATTTTCCTGAATGCAGAGATTCTTCTCGATCGATTGAGGTGAAGAAATTGATATGTTACTGATCAAAGCTGAGGGTACGGTAGGTTTGAATGTACCAACCCCTATGGCATCAGGAAAATAGCCATATTTCCTCACACGGGTAGAATTTCTCAGCGATATTTCCATTTTTGGAAAGCCGAGATTCTGCTCAATCGAACGACGTACAAACATTAATATGTTACTGGGCAAACTTGAGAAGACGGTAGGCTTGAATGTATCAAACCTATATTTCTACAGTAATGCATAACATGCATTGATCTATAGTGATCAATTGCATATCAAAGAGCACCTCAGCGCTAGTTGAGATAGCTTTAATGTAATTGCTATACCTCATCAACTAAGCGAAATCGCCCTACAAAACATATATTTTTCTGAATGTGGAGATTCTGCTCCAACGGACGGTGTGAAGAAGTTGATAGGTTACTGGCCAAAGCTGAGCGTACAGTTGGTTTGAATGCGCCAACCCCTATAACATTAGCAAAATAGCTATATTTCCTCGCAGGGGCGAAATTTTGCGGTCATGTTTTCATACCTGGAAAGCAGAGATTCTGCTCAATTGAAAAATGTACAAACATTAATATGTTTCCCGGCAAACTTGAGAAGACGTTAGGCTTGAATGTATCAAACCTATATTTGTATAGTAATGTATAACATGCATTGATCTATAGTGATCAAATGCATATCAATGAGCATCTCAGCGCTAGTTGAGATAGCTTTAATGAAATTGCTATACCTCCTCAACTGACCGAAATCGCCTTACAAAACATATATTTTTCTGAATGTTGAGATTCTGCTCGATCGGATGGTGTAAAGAAGTTGATATGTTACTGGCCAAAGCTGCGAGTACAGTTGTTTTGAATGCGCCAACCTCTATGACATCAGGAAAATAGCCATATTTCCTCACACGGGTAAAATTTCTCAGCGATATTTTCATTTTTGGGAAGCCTAGATTCTGCTTAATCAAACGATGTAGAGACATTAATATGTTACCGGGCAAACTTGAGAAGACGGTAGGCTTGAATGTATCAAACCTATATTTCTACAGTAATGCATAACATGCATTGATCTATAGTGATCAATTGCATATCAATGAGCACCTCAGCGCTAGTTGAGATAACTTTAATAAAATAGCTATAGCTCCTCAACTAACCAAAATCACCCGACAAAATATATATTTTCCTGAATGCAGAGATTCTTCTCGATCGATTGAGGTGAAGAAATTGATATGTTACTGATCAAAGCTGAGGGTACGGTAGGTTTGAATGTACCAACCCCTATGGCATCAGGAAAATAGCCATATTTCCTCACACGGGTAGAATTTCTCAGCGATATTTTCATTTTTGGAAAGCCGAGATTCTGCTCAATCGAACGACGTACAAACATTAATATGTTACTGGGCAAACTTGAGAAGACGGTAGGCTTGAATGTATCAAACCTATATTTGTATAGTAATGTATAACATGCATTGATCTATAGTGATCAATTGCATATCAATGAGCACCTCAGCGCTAGTTGAGATAACTTTAATAAAATAGCTATAGCTCCTCAACTAACCAAAATCACCCGACAAAATATATATTTTCCTGAATGCAGAGATTCTTCTCGATCGATTGAGGTGAAGAAATTGATATGTTACTGATCAAAGCTGAGGGTACGGTAGGTTTGAATGTACCAACCCCTATGTCATCAGATTAACAGCTATATTTCCTCAGAGGCAAAAATGCTCAGCGGTATTCTCGTTTTTAGAAAGCCGAGATTCTGCTCAATCGAACGACGTACAAACATTAATATGTTACTGAGCAAACTTGAGAAGACGGTAGGCTTGAATGTATCAAACCTATATTTGTATAGTAATGCATAACATGCATTGATCTATAGTGATCAATTGCATATCAAAGAGCACCTCAGCGCTAGTTGAGATAGCTTTAATGTAATTGCTATACCTCATCAACTAAGCGAAATCGCCCTACAAAACATATATTTTTCTGAATGTGGAGATTCTGCTCCAACGGACGGTGTGAAGAAGTTGATAGGTTACTGGCCAAAGCTGAGCGTACAGTTGGTTTGAATGCGCCAACCCCTATAACATCAGCAAAATAGCTATATTTCCTCGCAGGGGCGAAATTTTGCGGTCATGTTTTCATACCTGGAAAGCAGAGATTCTGCTCAATTGAAAAATGTACAAACATTAATATGTTACCGGGCAAACTTGAGAAGACGTTAGGCTTGAATGTATCAAACCTATATTTGTATAGTAATGTATAACATGCATTGATCTATAGTGGTCAAATGCATATCAAAGAGCACCTCAGCGCTAGTTGAGATAGCTTTAATGTAATTGCTATACCTCATCAACTAAGCGAAATCGCCCTACAAAACATATATTTTTCTGAATGTGGAGATTCTGCTCCAACGGACGGTGTGAAGAAGTTGATATGTTACTGGCCAAAGCTGAGCGTACAGTTGGTTTGAATGCGCCAACCCCTATAACATCAGCAAAATAGCTATATTTCCTCGCAGGGGCGAAATTTCTGCGGTCGATGTTTTCATACCTGGAAAGCAGAGATTCTGCTCAATTGAAAAATGTACAAACATTAATATGTTACCGGGCAAACTTGAGAAGACGGTAGGCTTGAATGTATCAAACCTATATTTCTACAGTAATGCATAACATGCATTGATCTATAGTGATCAATTGCATATCAATGAGCACCTCAGCGCTAGTTGAGATAACTTTAATAAAATAGCTATAGCTCCTCAACTAACCAAAATCACCCGACAAAATATATATTTTCCTGAATGCAGAGATTCTTCTCGATCGATTGAGGTGAAGAAATTGATATGTTACTGATCAAAGCTGAGGGTACGGTAGGTTTGAATGTACCAACCCCTATGGCATCAGGAAAATAGCCATATTTCCTCACACGGGTAGAATTTCTCAGCGATATTTTCATTTTTGGAAAGCCGAGATTCTGCTCAATCGAACGACGTACAAACATTAATATGTTACTGGGCAAACTTGAGAAGACGGTAGGCTTGAATGTATCAAACCTATATTTGTATAGTAATGTATAACATGCATTGATCTATAGTGATCAATTGCATATCAAAGAGCACCTCAGCGCTAGTTGAGATAGCTTTAATGTAATTGCTATACCTCATCAACTAAGCGAAATCGCCCTACAAAACATATATTTTTCTGAATGTGGAGATTCTGCTCCAACGGACGGTGTGAAGAAGTTGATAGGTTACTGGCCAAAGCTGAGCGTACAGTTGGTTTGAATGCGCCAACCCCTATAACATCAGCAAAATAGCTATATTTCCTCGCAGGGGCGAAATTTTGCGGTCATGTTTTCATACCTGGAAAGCAGAGATTCTGCTCAATTGAAAAATGTACAAACATTAATATGTTACCGGGCAAACTTGAGAAGACGTTAGGCTTGAATGTATCAAACCTATATTTGTATAGTAATGTATAACATGCATGGATCTACAGTGGTCAATTGCATATCAAAGAGCACCTCAGCGCTAGTTGAGATAGCTTTAATGTAATTGCTATACCTCATCAACTAAGCGAAATCGCCCTACAAAACATATATTTTTCTGAATGTGGAGATTCTGCTCCAACGGACGGTGTGAAGAAGTTGATAGGTTACTGGCCAAAGCTGAGCGTACAGTTGGTTTGAATGCGCCAACCCCTATAACATTAGCAAAATAGCTATATTTCCTCGCAGGGGCGAAATTTTGCGGTCATGTTTTCATACCTGGAAAGCAGAGATTCTGCTCAATTGAAAAATGTACAAACATTAATATGTTTCCCGGCAAACTTGAGAAGACGTTAGGCTTGAATGTATCAAACCTATATTTCTATAGTAATGCATAACATGCATTGATCTATAGTGATCAATTGCATATCAATGAGCACCTCAGCGCTAGTTGAGATAGCTTTAATGAAATTGCTATACCTCCTCAACTGACCGAAATCGCCTTACAAAACATATATTTTTCTGAATGTTGAGATTCTGCTCGATCGGATTGGTGTAAAGAAGTTGATATGTTACTGGCCAAAGCTGCGAGTACAGTTGTTTTGAATGCGCCAACCCCTATGACATCAGGAAAATAGCCATATTTCCTCACACGGGTAGAATTTCCCAGGGATATTTTCATTTTTGGAAAGCCTAGATTCTGCTCAATCAAACGATGTAGAGACATTAATATGTTACATGGCAAACTTGAGAAGACGGTAGGCTTGAATGTATCAAACCTATATTTCTATAGTAATGCATAACATGCATTGATCTATAGTGATCAATTGCATATCGATGAGCACCTCAGCGCTAGTTGAGATAGCTTTAATAAAACAGCTCTAGCTCCTCAACTAACCAAAATCACCCGACAAAATATATATTTTCCTGAATGCAGAGATTCTTCTCGATCGATTGAGGTGAAGAAATTGATATGTTACTGATCAAA